>JAHREE010000099.1:926581-952292 GCA_033628505.1 Tringa tobata
GGAAGCATAAAGTATACTCCTCTGCCACCTGTAAATGGAATTCAGCTTCCAGGTAAGTCACACGTCTTGCTGACAGCATGTTTTATTGATGTCACAGTGATCTTGTATTTCATTTCCTAGCTGAGTGTGAATCAAGAGAAAAGGCCTTTGCAAGCAATTGGGCTAACGCTTTGCATCTGGCTGTGCTCAACAGCCATTTGAAGGCTGTAAGTGCCTGGAGAGCAGTGGCACACCTCTCTGGAAGCTTAATCCACAACAGGAGCTGAATGCACATCCAACAAATTATAAGTTACATATGAGGAAAAATATTATTCTGTTTGCAGTTAAGTCACAGCCCTGCAATAAGTAAATTGCAAAGAAATACAGCTTCGTCTAATGACTATCAGTTGGCCAAAAAGAGCTCAGGGGTATATAACACAGGCAGAAATAAAACACCATACATCTTGATTTAGATACGTTGAAAGCATTTCCTCTAATATGGCTTTGTATTTTCCCACTAAAATCTTTCATCACGGCAGCCCTCAGCTCCTGTGCTTGCAGTAGTGCAGCTACCACAGACAAACCCTCTCTGCCTGGTGGGTCACTTAATCGGGGCTCACATCTTCCCTGCGTGCAGGATATGATTCAAAAGTGACATAATGCACATTCATCCCAATTTCCCAATAATCCCCTTTCACCACTTGTGGAAATGCTTGGTCAATAAAACATAATGACATTATTGCAGTGAAGTCATTTTCAAGTTAAGTGCCTGGTTCTCTGTCTCTAGGACCCCACCAATAGTTAGGCTCCACGGCAGCAGATAAACAAAGGCTACAGTTTTGCCTCATGTTTGATTAAAAGGGGGGAAAAAAGCTGGGTTTAACAATCTCATTTACCAATCCAGATTCCATTTAAATTAATGTGCCCTGGGGACAGGAAAGAAGTCCCTACTCTTTCACACAGAGCCCCCAGAACCTCTTACAAGTAACCTCCCAGAAGCTCTAATTAACCCTAGATGGGGCTTGGCCCAGCCTTTCTATGTTATCCACCCAAATCCACAACCCCTTCAGCTGCCTGAGGAAGCCAGGGACACTTGAAAGGAAAAAAAGATAACTGGAGACTCCCATCAATGCTCTGTGTGCATCCTCAGGTTCCAGCTAAGAAGTTCAGCAGACACCAACATCCACTGTTTAAATAGCATCATGCCATCACAGGCTGCTTGTGGTGTGAAAAGATCTAGCACAAGTCTCATAGTACCTAGAAAGCAAGCCATGGACCAGGGCTCTGCTTATCCAAGAAGTTTGTGTGCCTGGCAATTTCAGGTATTTCTAATATCTCCTCTTCCATAGGACCAGGTCTCCACATTCTTAAAGGATCATTTCTCTCAACACATATACTCCCCTCTAGGAAGGAAGGGGGAAAAAAAAAGATTTAAAAAAAATCATTCTTCATTTATTCCTCTCTCCTCTCTTCAATCCTAACCACAATAGTGTTGTGCAGATTTGGAAACTTGAGGGGCCCCCACAGAGGCAAGACAGTCTTTTTTCCATTACAGCAGTGCCAAGCAGCCATCCCATGCAGCAAGCCTTCCCCTCGCACACCCTGCCCCATGACCCATGCAGAGATGGGGAGCACCACTAAACTCTCAACTTTCTGCAATTTATGAACCCAAAGAAGCTCCCAGAGCAGAGCCTCAGGCTGGAACAGAAACACGTCCTAAAACCCCGAGGCAGGGATGCAGTGACTTAATGACAGTTCAGTCCGTGAATCTAGAATAGCAACTCGTTTATTGTCTGAAGCTGGAATCCACTTTGTGTGATGACAGATAGCTTAGGAGAAGCAGACCTTGCCTGCCAAGTGAACTTCAAAAAGGACAGGGGGAAAGCAAAAATCTGGCTAGAAACCAAATGCTTTGCTAAACCTAGATAACACGCTGTTTACCAACAGCAAACTAGATTAGGAAAAAAAAAAAAAAAGGATTTATGCAAATGTTCTTAATTTAATAACTGTGATCAGATATGGCTTTGTTTCTTCCATGTAATTTGTGTAAAACAAATAAAGTACAAGAGTTCTTTTCCACTATAGGAAATGAGAATTATTAAACATTGCACTGAAAAGCAGAGGAATGTGTTTATTGACATGAAAAATGATCCTGCGGATACAAAAGCTTTTGTACGTTAATTGTTAAATGTCAATGCAATTTAGAAAGTGGTTGCAGAAGGAAAGAATTCCTTTCCAAAACAGAAGTGGCTTTTCCCCATCTATGAGTCCAATTCAAGACTGCATCTTGAAAGTATTTATGGCTGCGTCTTGATCGGTGACACTGGGTCAGTACCCAAAAACATCCTCACTTCATATTGATGTGGTTACTTGCTAGGAGGCATAAAGGAAGTGAAGGATTTCCTCCCAGTTTTATTACTGAATGCTCAAAATGTTTCCTGGGGTAAACAACACTAAAGCCATCTGTTTTTTTCTTTTTCTTTTTTTTTTTTTAAACAAAAGGAGAACAACAGTAGCAACTAGTGAATGGAAAACTACAGGTCTAGAGCTATGTAATGAAAAAGAAAGACCTTGCTTTGAAAGAGGGAGGGGAAACAACCACATGTCTTCGGCTGATATATAAACTCAGCAGCGTTGGAAGTCTTTGAACATGGTGTCTCTGGTCTTCTGTCCCACTCCATAAAGGCGACAAGAAATACAAAATCTGTGATTCATCTGCCAGCTAGCTAGAAATGCTTCAGTAAATTAAATTTTGGACTGGCAAATGAAGTAGCTTCTTAAATTCTTCAATCACAGCCTGTTGATTTACAGGTCCAGGGGAAAAAAAAAAAAAAGGAAAAAAAAAAAGAAAAAAACCCCACACCACCAAACCTTTACAGCCCTGATGGAGAAAAACAATTAAAGAAAACTTATCATGCAAACGTGAGCATATTTTCAGAAGGAAGTGAATAGATTTTACCCAAAACCTCTTCTGTGAGGCTTGTGAACTCTGCTAGGTACAGAGCATCCACCAGCAGAACTAGTTGCACTAAATCAAGACAGAGGACATGTTTCACCAGGACAAAACAGCAGAGCACACTGTGGGGCCCTTCCTCATCAAGCACCACCTGGAGAAACTCTGGTTTTAAAACCTCAAGACAGTTAAACTAATACAGAGGAAAGGTTGATGTGTCCACAGGATGACTGCCAAGCTCTCCCTTCCATGTCCAACACCTTTCTCTGCCAAACCACATCCAGCCATGCTCATGGAGATCTCTCCCTTCCTAAAGTCTCTCCTTAAAAGATGCCATTTCCACAGCTCTGCAAAAGCGGTCCTCATAGCTATGGACAATCCATGGCTTTCCCAGGAGTATGGTCACAAGTAGCTGATCTTCACTAGCCCTTGTCTCGAAAATCTAAACACAGGATTGGCACTGGGGGAGACAAATATAAGGAAACCCAACAGGAAAAGGACTCCAAAAAGCAGAAGTGAAACCTAATGGCTGAGAGAAACAGTTTGCTGCCCTGCTCAGTCCTGGAGAAACACAGGAAATCATACAGTTAAATGACTCATCTCGTAAGGCGGGCTCATTAATAAAAATGCTTTTATTACAGTTATACAGTGAGGGACAAGGAATGCAGGCGATGCCTACAGCCTTGCAAGTCTACATGGGAACAAAGTGCCTCTCCCAGCACCTCTGCAGCTGTAGTCACACAGCTCAGCGTATGTGTTCCCCTGGCACTGCTGTGGGGCTGCAGTTGTGTTTCTCAAAAAAACATGGTGGGATTAATGCAGAAAGAGCATCCTTAAAGAAACTGAAAAAAATGAGAGTATGAAGAAACCTGCCACCAAAATGATTTAAAGGCTGGGGAGGAGGAACTGCTTCCAGTGAGAAATTTGATGGGCAGGATTTGTTTAGCTTATCAAAGACCAAGGGTGACTTGATTACAGGGTATTAAGCACCTCCATAGAGAGAAAATACCAGTCGCAAAGGGCTTTTTAATTTAGCAGAGAAAGGCTTAATGAGAACCCATGGCTAGGAGCTAAAGCCAGACAACTTCAAATAGAAAATACAGTTCAGAGTTTTAACAGCAAGAACAAACTGGCAAAGGATGTGGTGGATTCCTCAGTCCATCTTGAAAAATGCTGCACAGCTGCCTCCATTCATAGCAAGGGCCAGCCCTGCAAGGAGCACTGCTGACACCCTTCCCTTCCATACATAGCAGAGCTCCAGCTGCAGGAGATGCTGCTAAAGAGGGATTTGACCTCCCACATCTGCCTTGCGAAAGAGCCCCTGGCTGTAGCTGTGCTCTGTTCCACACAGGGTACCTTGATGAGATACGTGGAGCGTGGAATAGCTCCTTCTACAGAAGAGGAAAAAATTGGTTGCGACTACTTCATAGATAAATTTTTAAGTCAACATTCTTTAAAGAGAATGCAATTTTACTGCAACTGATTTTGACTTTCCACCTGCCGAGCAAGATTCAAAGAATACTCAAAGAAGATTTAAAGACAGGGGTTTGGCTACTGGTTTATAAAGCATTTGGTATCCTCATAATGTTTGGGATTCTTCCTCCTGTCTGGCTAATTACTTCTATTTCCTGTTTTCTTTGGAATTGCTACTATGTTCTGCATTGCTGGAATCTGAAATATTGTTTCATGGAACAATATTGTATTTATGCATACCACAAACTCCAGAGATGCCGAAGCCCTTTTTGTACTACTGCTCCAGCTTCTGAAAAAATATTTCCCATCTCCAACAAATATTAAGACCCTTCCCCAAAAAAGTGTGAAATCTTCAAATTTGTATAAAAATGTTTAACTGCTAAAACACTATTTTCACTTAAAGCTAAAAGAAAAAAAAAAGTAGTTTCAGTTTTCAAACACAAAATAACATGTTGTTAACAGTATTGAAAAGACCCATTTTGTCACGAAGTCAGTTTCCGTTCAATAAACAGTGATGAAAAATTGTATTTCTCTACTCGCACGAGCTGCCTGCCTAAATCTCTGCTCCAGCAATTTGGTGAAAAGAAAAAAAAACACGTTGATGGCCAGTTCACATGTTCATTTCCTTCAGCTGAAAGAAAAGGCTTAGAATTAAAGCAAAGAACTGGGAAACCACAGATTTTTCCTAACTCTGCCACAGGTGAAGAGACAGGTCCATTATCACACAGGCAATTTCTCTTTTACTGAAAACAAATATAATACTCGGTTTCAGGAAATACTGCTTTTTGGTTTAGTGCTTTCACGTCTGTAAGGGGATGCAGGGTCAACTGATGGGAAGCCAAATGTATTTCAGGTCTTCATTATGTTCTCTCATATGGTAGCTTAAAGACACACAGTTTCTGTGTATAAAAATCTGGGATTCTGCAAGTACACTGCTTTGGAAATTCCATTTTTCAGGTACCTCCCTTTTCCCAGCCAGTGTCACACTGCAACCTGCACACATGTGTTTTATAGTCTTTATCTCCACCTCATACTCAGGAACATTGTCTGTTGTCTTGCTTTTGTATCCTTTTCCCCACACACCACTCCTATTCTCATCATTAATGGTTGATAAATAGCTAATGAGCGAATTGGACATTAGGACCTCCCTTTCCATCTGGGCTGCATGCTATTTTACAGGCCCTGCTAAATCTTTATTAGATTTGGGTGCAGATTATTGATTTAGGTAGATGAGGTCGTTGTAACCTCATCTCAAAGAGAAAGGAAGCAGGAGAAGCTAAATGTAATTCAGCTGTTATTTTCTGTAGCAGTGCAAGTCAATGGGAGGGAAAAAGTCAAAACAAAACCAAAAAGCATTTATTAAAAAAAGCCATAACTGGACCTTTTACCAAATGCAATGCTCTTATAGGCACTTGAAAGCAAAAAACCTGAGATAGGGTATAAAAGTTAAGAGCTGTTCCCAGTTTAGCACTACAGAATAGGTGGTAGGTGCTAGTAAAGAGACAATGTTAATAAAATACCAGGCTGTTCCTAGGGCAAAGTGACATCTATTTATAGAATAGGAACACTTTACCTAAGATATAGTGGTGGCTTAATAAAAGGACATCTTTTGCTTAAGTTATTTTTATTCCCATTAAATGGCCATATCAGCACCTGCAGATATAATAAAAGCAGAGCTCAGACTTTGTACTAAGCACTTTTGAGCATCCTGTTGGGGGTAACTTAAGCACAGAAACCTCCCAGGAAGTCTGGCATTCCGGGCCAGTCCCTCTGAAAGATATCAGTATGCCATCACCGCTTATCATCCCATGGATGTGATCACCAAGACTGCATAAACACATGGAAAAGAAACCTGGAGATAAACCCTTGGATAGGTGGGTACCTGAAGCCCAGTCCATGTGCAGAGAAGCATGAGACCAGTGGAGGATAGCATTAACAGAACTGCTGTGCTCCTGGCAACTCAATAGCAGCTATGTGCCTCTTCCTCCTCTTCTCATAGTGGTCTCAGGCCAGCCCTCTCCTTCCCAGCTCCACCAAACAGCTCACAGCTGTAAATTCAAAACAGATGTGATCCCAAACTAAGCACCTGCCTCTGAGATAGAGGTGCCAGCTGCAGCTCAGCTCCTCCTTGGCCATCCCCACCTGGCCTGTTTAGCCCCACCAGCACCTCTCTCATCATTCTCTGGTTTGGGGAATGTAACCCAGGGTGGCAAATTCCACCAGGCAGCAGAGAACTTAGTCAAACTCACAAAGGACTTGTGTATTGTGTGCCTAATCCTTGGGCATTTGGGGATTCCTATCCTAAAACCACATACCAAATCACACAAAAGCCGTTTTCACCTGGACACAGGGTTGTTGTTCACTCCTAATGCACCATGACAGGTTGCTGGCTGTTTCCAAATCACAGCTCTTTGATGTCCTCATTCTGAAGCAATATGAAATTCAAGACTGCCGGTTGTATCCAGGGGTTGTCAAGTTGCACTAAGCTCCCTCCCTTTCACATGACACCCAGCTGGTGTTTACCTCTGCAGCCACGTTCCGGTGTGGAATTCCAAAATCACCGAGCGTGAGAGCTGCGGGGAGGAGGCTTGGGTTGCTTGTGCACGCTCAACTCCAGCAAGACTTTGTCCAGCTTTTGGCTGAGTCTGCACAAGCCGCTCTGTCCTATTTAGCAGATGAGTTTGGTGACCTGGAAGAGAGCCAGGCTGGCAGCACAGCCCTCTCCCTGCAGTGCCACAGCAAGGGCCAACAGGGAGACCTGGCAACTCAGCAGTGCCAGACCCAAACGATTTATTTATTCCTGTGCTTTACCTAGTATGAGCAATGGTGTGGTGAGTACTCGTTTGCCTCTTGACCACAAATGACCAGCATTAAATGCTCTGCTCATCAGTATGTGATATTAGTCACGCAGGATTCTCTCTCTCTCTGTTTTTGTTAAGAAAAACCATCAGAGAGATCAACACACTGTTTTACTGCACCTGCAACCAGCTCCTGATCAGACACTACAACCTCACAGCTTACCAAACACAGATGCATCTCCGACCCATCCTATTTTAAACCAACCAGAGTCAACACCCCAGGGACTGATGTGATGTCTGAGACACTGGAGAAGAACTAGGACAGACTTCAAATCATACATATTTCCAGGCATGTTTGCAGCCTATGCTGAGGGCACCCAGACTGGGCTGTTTTGAAGCTGACACCAAAAGATCCAAGCTATGTTGCAGTCTGAAGCAGAGCAGTAGATGTAATCCTTGCTCTCTGGTGCTGGGGAGCCAAAAGTTGTACGCTCTGGTGCATGTCCTGCCCCAGGGAATCATTCTCCAACAGTGATGTCTGAGACACTCAAAAGAAAATTTGACCATGTCTGTCCAAAATGCAATTAAGTAACTACTGCCACAGGGGCAGAGCATCTCAGCCTTCATTTACCATTTTGTGATTTCACATTTACACTGAAAAGGTCAAGACATCTCTTCACAAAACTCGTTTGAGTGAAAAATTAAGTATTTCTACCTGGTGTGTGGGATGACTTGCCTGTCTCCAGCTCCTACTGGGTGTGTAATAAGAGGTTGATTCCTAGTCTTCCTCATCTTCCAAAGACTAGAAAGATCCTTAAATCAAAACCACAAAAATTGTAGCAGTCACCTTCACCAGAGCTGAAAGTGCACAACATCCATGCAGTGGGTGCGTGTGAGTTGTATGCCCATGTGAACGTTCATTGTCTAGGTAAGAAGACGAGGAGAAGCTGTAAAGTGAGAGGTTTTATATGTTTGACCCAGAAAGGGCTTTTCTGCAAGCTCCAGTCCCTCACCCAGGCTTAAGCCCAATTCTCTCTCATTGGACTTCACTGTTGCTACAGCCAGAATTTCCTTTTTGCCTCATTAGCCAGAGCAGTAGCTTGATGTTTTCAGGCTTTGCTAACACTTCCTTCCTTCTCCCCATCCATAATGCTCCATCAGACATCATCACGCTCCAGTGAGAAAATAATGAAGAAAAATGTACATTCAACAGAGTTTGCTGAGACCACTTGCTTTGCTAGTCTCCATTTTGCTCTTTGTTAATTCCTGAAACATTTCTGCCAGGTAATACCTACTTGGCAGCATGAAGTAGCAACATAAATACACACTACTCGGACTCCCTGTCTCCTCCTCACCTTGGGATGACAAATATCCTTCCCCCAGCTGATTAGAGTTTATCCATCTTTTCCTCAGCAAAACAAATGCTGAGATTTTCCTCACTTCTTTTGCATTTTGCAATTCTTTGAGAAAGAAATCATTGCAGGAGATGTTTGCAGAAAAGTTAAGGACCCGCGAGAAGCAGTACAGTGTGTAGGATGCTGCAAGGGCCATGAGAGCATTATCCCCTCTCATGGAGGTCTGGCTGCTGGGGCTCAGGGTCAAAAAGGTCTGATCCTGACCCACAGGGTGATATCCTGGCCTGGCTTCAGGCCATTCCTGTCCCCATGGAGGTGCCTGGTGCTCTTCCCAGCCTGCCCTCCTCCCTGGGGGCAGTGGGATGCCCCTCAGCTGCCAGCCTGCACACTTGCCTACAACTCCTGAGCTCCCACCTCTTCCTTGCTGCAGGAGAGACCTTTAGGGATCTCAGCACCCCAATCCCACCCACTTACATCTGCTTTCACATCTGGGCCCAAGTCCTGTTCCCCAATTCTTCCCTAGGACTTTGCCCTCTCATGGCACCAAGAGATTCAACACTGAGGTGCTAAGGCACCACTAAGAGAGGGCTCTGCCTCAGACTGAAGTCCTGGTCATGACTCCAGGACATTTGCACAGAGTGAATGGTCTCATTTCCTCCACGCGTTGCAGTCTCCATGAGTGGTCTGTGCTCAGCTGATCCCATGCTGGTATCACAGCAAGCACACACTAAAATTACACTACTAGTAACAACTTCCCGTGGAAGCTACAAAGTGACAGTGGTTTCACTAGACATTAAAACACCAACTAAGAATGCAAAGCACGGACACCACCAAATACCAAGGGACACAAATCTGAAAAACCAGCCAGCACACAAGTCATCAAAAGCCTGAGTCAGGAGCACTTCCTGTGAAGCAAGGCTCCCACAAACATGACCTGTGGGAATACCCTGCAGAGACCTCTCTGGAGCCAACCAGTGCTCCTCAGCAAGCTCATGCAAAGGCAATGCTCCCATCCATAACTGTGCTGATGAATGGTTGTGATGGCTCCTCATGTCCACCATGAGGTGGACTTCACCTTCAGGAAGTCTGGGCTCTCTGTAGGCTTGTCTGCTTACTTAGCATTATAACTTTACTTCTTTCTCAGAGATTCACTAAAAACAGCTTTAGCACCAGTAAATGCCTCCCACTAGACTGCAAAACAAATCATGAAGAAACCATAAGAAACAGTCACTGCTAATCACATGAACAGTTCAATAATCCTGAGGATTGCCCAAGTGTTCAGTACCGTAATCACAAAAAAAGAGACCAGTCTCTCCTCTCGTGTTCCATCTTTTTCCTCTTTATTTTGCCAAGATTTCCCTGTTCCTTGAATGGGCAAACTACAGTACTCTTTGCAAGTCCTGTCCAGCACAAACATGCTATAGGCCAAAAAAACTATTTCTAAGAAAAGAAGAAAACCCAATATCAGTGTCCGGACAGCAGCAAAGTGAGATGCTGTAGGGGACCTGGCAGTCCTGATCCTTGGTATTCCAATTGGCCGCGTCCCTACTTCATATGGAGTCACTCGAACTTGTGTATGAACATGGAGCTAAGGGCTCCTCAGGCATTTACCAGCATCTGTGGCAGGGAACAGCAAGCTACAGAAAGAGACAGAAATTGGTACACGCGACATGGTTGGGAAGAGATGCACTATGCAGTTAGCCACCAAAGTACACAGCTTATTCCCTCCCCACCACCATTCATCCGGAGAAACCTTTGGGTCACTGCTGCCAAGAAAGCAGTGACATTTCAAAGTAGCCACACACAGATTAACCAGCATTTATGTTGGCTCCAAAAGAGTCAACACAAGCTGATCTTACACCCCCAGACACACCAGGCCTCCTGCTGCCATTTATTTGGCAACAAACAGAGATCAGAGTTTCATGTTCTCATTCCTCACCAGTAGGTACCTCAGGTTGGCTCACTGCTTGGCTCAGGCTCAAGACCAATGTCATCTGCAGCAAACCCAGAGCTAAATTCTATTTGTGGCCACCTGGTCTGTGTCTGCTTTATTGGCTCTCACTCGGAACAGTGTTTCCTAAAGAGTTACAAGCTGGGGTAAATGAGAGGGATTACCATATAACAAACACCAGTCAGTACTCCTTAATTCAGAAACTGTGTTCTATATTCCTAACCATTGCCATCAGACATCTTATCTTTCAACATATAGATAGTTTTCAACCTGTGGCCCAAGGACACCTGGGAATCCTAGTATGATTCTGCAAAGGGTAATTAAGAAAAGTGAGTCTGTTGTTAATGGGCTTAAATTAGCTCTATGGGGATCCATATACTCACTGAAAAGTTTTTTTAATCAGGAAAAAAAAAAAAAAAAAAGGCTTATACAGACATCCACTGCACAAAAGACTTCATTCTCCAAGATGGACAGAAGTCAGCTAGCAACACCTTCTTGGCCCTTAGCCTCCCTCCTGCAAATAGCACACCCTGCATGGACTGCCTGTGCCCATGCACACTGACAGCTGAGTATCTGGTGATCTCCTGCTATGCTGACCTACCAGATCCTCAGCCTTTTTCCACTTTGCTGAAAACCAGAGCACTGAGTTTTGAGTCTGACTCTTAACCCCCACAGCTACACAGAGAGCACACCAACAGAGATGGAAAAGACCATCACAGCTGTAGAAATGCCTTTTATGGACCAACCAGTTGAGCTCTGATGCAACTAGACTGACATGATGCCGAGTGGAGGTCTCCAGGTGTCATCACGCCGGAGGCTGCAGGAGGTTAGCACAACGCTTCTTCAGTTCCTCAACTCTATACTTGTTCCTTCCTTTAGCACACCCAGCTTCACATATATATGTATTATACACACAATATCACCTCACCCCTCCCCTTCCCAAGGGGTCTTAGGCAGCAAAAGCTTGTATTTAAGATTTTATAAGCCCCAAATCCCAACCACAGCCTCCTGGAACAAGCTTAGGGACATCAAACACCTACACAGTCACCTAGATCCCTGTGGCAATCCCTCTGTCTTCATTACCAGCAGAACAAACCAAAACATCCATAAGGTGCAATTCTCTTGCACTTTTGACAGCACTGGATGTAAGCAGTCCCCACGGATCTGCAGCTGTTATAAAGTAAATGATGACAAGCCTACAGCTCAAATTTGCTGCTGTATTTGTCTAAACATCAGGGCCCTGGGAGCCGGATTCTCTGCAATCTGAATTCCCATCTGAGGCAGCACCTGACGCTGACAGGTGCCCTTTTCCTCCCTGAGCTCCTGGAGTGATTCATTTTCCACCGCTTCACCAGTAACTCTTCCTTTGTGTTTCCCTCTTTGCTGAATTCTGGAAAGCATATTCCATCTCCTGATTTACACAAAGAATCCCTCGGTTAAAGTTGCTTTGAGACTCAAGCCACTTTATTCTTTATGTTTAAGAGTGGCAATTATAACGTTGACTAAAGATGAACAGTTTTTAATCAGACAAACCAATACCTAAAACTACCAAAAGTCTTCCTATATAAACTCAACCCAAAAGAACTAAAATCAGACAGCAGAAAGTCACTGGACTTGGAAGTAAACAGGAGAAAACTTCTTTTCTAAAAACAGTGTTCATAAAATTGAAAACGAACATGGAGACAGCTCCTGTAATACAGTATCACTAATCAAATGCTACAACACACTCGCTTTGAAGAGAAGGCACATGTCTTGCCACATGCATCCGGTCCCTTCTAAACTTCATTAGAATCTAGTGAAAAATAAATAAGATAAATATCATTTGCATTTATTATGCGAATTAGAAGAGCTTGCCAGATGGGGAGCTCTCCTCCAGCAGAACTGTTGTTTTCGAAGAGAGAAAAGCACTAGCACTACCCAGCTGTTTGGGGCCTGTGATGTCCCCACTCTTAGAAAACCATCGCCCCTGGCTTCTCCCTGTAATTAGTTAGTGCTAATACCCTTGGTTAGTCTGCGGAAAAGTCACATTCTGAAAGATCACCCTTGTGAACAGCTGTACTCATGAGACAAAACGTCACCACTCCAAGCTGTCAGCCAATTCATCTCCAGTGAAAGTCAACCGGGCCATAAATTGGGAGTTCTTTATCTCAGGACAGCAGACCAAGCGAGGTTTAATTGCTGAGCTATGCTAATGAGCCTTGTTTGTGACACAAGGTGCTTCATGGTGGCTCTGTTTGAAAACATGGTATTGTAACCCCCCTGAGGGCACATACAATCAGCTTAAAAACACGGCCGTCTGGATACAGAAAAGAAATCATGTAACGGTCCCTTCAGCATGGCACATTATCAAAGGCATCATTAACAGCTGCTTCATGGAGAGGCAGGAGGCTCTCCTGGGTCAGCTTAGATCAGTCCCCTCCTATTCTTTCCCCCCTTCTCGTTTTTTCTAAATCATGAGTTCTGTAAACATCACTGTCAAATCATCTGCAGGGGAACAAAAAGATATCAAGAATTAAGTCTTTCCTAGCAGATAAGGGATGTGTCTGTTTTTAAAAGGATTTTTTTTTTATTAAAAAAAAGGCAAAACTAAACAAAACATGCCCAGGGCAAAGCAAACAGACAAAAGAATAGTGGCAAAAGTCTTTCTTGCTGTCTTGTTGAGACAAAACCTACTGTAGCACAGATTTCACTTTGTTCCTTTTGGATTAGGGGCTGCAGTAGTGAAGACAGCAATTTAACATTCACATTTCGGAAAAGAATAGCCCAAGTGGACATGAGGCTACTGGTCTCCTTGTCCGGATATCATATGCCATTTCTTTTGCACCATTAACAATGAGACTTGCTTGACACAGAAAGCCCAAGCCACATTTCTGTGGGGAAGGCCAGTGCTCAGCATCTTTAAAAATCAGTAGTATTTAAATATGGCATTATTATTCTTACATGCTACCCAGGGACGGGTGACAGGCATTGCAGACCCCATGTGCTAGACACTCTACAAATATCTATTTCCCCAGTCTCCGCAATCTTTTAACCTGGGGGCCCGACCTTGCATACGCTTACACACTCGAGTAACTACCGGCGTCGCGTGGCCCTACTGAAATCAACAAAACTGATGAATGGAATGAAATCAGTAATTACCCATGTGCTTAATTATTTGCAGAACTGGGGGCTAAGTGCTTCATATTTAGCTTTTCGCTTGAAAATATTAGTTCTAATCTAGTGTGCCTTACTTTGTGCTCGATCCCACAAGGAACAGTGCGGTCTGGCCTAATTAAGCAAAAACACTTAACGAAGTGTTTAAGCACGTGAACAAACCCATTGACTAAACGCTGTGTTTAGCATGCTCAGGCCCTTGCAAGGTTGGGGATCCTTCAGCCCAGGTATTAGGGGAAACGTAACTGGGAGTGGGGACATAACTTGAATCCTGGAGCTGCCTGAGTCCATGTGCACAGGGCACTGGGCACCTGGGGCCCCCCTGGCTGTTGCCCAGCAGTGCAGCGGGTGAGCCAGGAGCTCTGGCAAAGCTGGGGATCCACCGATGGGTCCCCCGTCCCCTTCCTGGATGGCATCTGGGTTTTCCTATGGAAGAGGGTGCGGAAAGGCAGCATTGGGATTTAAAGAGAAGCTGCAAACGTTCTCTGTAATTAACCGACTGAAAGACTTCACGCTCAAAAGCACATCCCTCATTTAACGTGGGCCACAACTCCCACTCTGCAGCCGCAGCGTGGTTCAGGGGAGGTGAAGAAACAGCCGAGCCCTGCTGCAGCATGGGTGTCCATGGGACCGGAGGAGAGTGGACTCCCCTCGCTGCCAGACTGGGAGAAGCACAGGACAAGGATGGGGACAGGGACTCGCAGGCAGCACCTCTCTGCACCTCCATTTCTCTCTCTTTATTTGCCATGCTGAGGAATTCCTGGGACAGGGCATGTGCATGAGACCCAGCTCTCCTCAGCCTGGGCTGCCTGGGATGAAGCCTCCGACAGTCACTTGCTTTCAACAAGCACTAATCTTAGGCCCTTTAGGACACAAAATAATGATAACACCCTCCCTGGAAAAAAAAAAATCCCCCTGGGCCTGTGTAAAATTAGCAGTGTGCTGACTGTCCCACTTTCGCTCCTGCTATGTGGGGCAGCCTGGCTTATTAATACACTGGACTCATTTCAAGATCCTTTGCTTTCCCCCTTGCAAGGGGAGCCCAGGGGCAGCCAGCCTGCTTCTCCCCAGCAGTGCTGAGGATGCCCCTGCTCATCCTGGTGCATCCAAAGCCTGCATCCCACCACCCTGAGAAGCTAGTGGGGAAAGACAAGACAAGCCAGGCAGAGGTGGAGGCAAGCTGTAGGCTGCCCTGGACTGCTGCAGGGGAGGAAGAGGAGGGATACACCCTTTGTTGGCACAAGAGACCCCCCCCAGAAATGAGGGCTGTGGGGTGGAGGACAGCTTGGGCTCTCCAAGGGGGAAAAGATAAGCCACAGTGCCCTCCACCCTTCAGAGCCCCTGGGAACAGCCTGGCAAGGCAGCAGGGACTCCAGTGCAGCTTCCTGAGCAAGGAAGGGGCTGTCCCTCTGTCCTACAGGAAAACACACACATGACTGGCAACAAAGCACAGCGTAGCAGGAAAACTCCTCAAAAGTGGCATCATTAACATAATCCAATATTAGTATAAAATATGACCTCTACCCAAGAGCTCAGAGGAGATCAGTCCCTTGAGACCTCTTATCTGCCCAGGTGAAAACCTCCTGTGATGACTCCCCAGGGTGAGGGAATTTCAGACCCTCTGTGAGATGTTTTCCAGCATGGAACAAAAATCCTGGCGAACCTGCAATGTCCGAGGAGCAACATGGGGAGAAGAGAAAAGGGGAGGTGACCCCCCAGACACATCTACGTGACTGCACATATTATAGCCTTTCAAGGAGAGGAAACCACGCCTAAAAGAACAAAGACCTCGGAAATAAGCTTTTTCATAACGTCACACACCCTGTTCATTCACTCCAAACTACGGTCTGCTCCAACAGTATTTTATCTCCCACTGTTCACAATGAGTGTTGTGCAATTCTGATCCTGACCCAGCTTCCCTGTTAAATACTGATCTAACCTCAACTCAAACAAAGTACAAGATTTGACTCCGATATGAAATATAACAATGTATGAAGGGAGAGAGAAAAGGAGAGATCTGGGAAAAAAGATGTCATGTACCTTAAACAAGAGAGGCGGTTAAACTGCGCTTACCCCACTCAGCAAAGCCCCAAGAGCTAAGCCTAAGCAACAAATTTATTTTAGCAATCAAAAATCTACCAGAACAGGACTGGTTTTCTCTGTGCAGTTTTCCCCCCCATAGGGACATCAAGTTGTTGTGTTGCTTTTTCTTTTTTTTCACAAGGCACATTATTCCATTTAAGTGCTTGTGCATGTTTATTAATAGAGCAAAAATGAGTGAACAATGAGCTACTCCAGGGATGCTGAAAGCCTGCACTGGAGCAATGAATCAGAGGAGCAAATCCATTTAGGAAAATGCTCATTTTAAGACATGTTCCTTTCACACTTGAGTTATTTTCCTCTACACCCCAAACACAATTAGACTCCTAGTGACATGACAGTCCTACACCTACGGCACTGTGTACATTTGAGCTACCCCAGCCCACCCTCCCTGCCTGCCCCAGGCACACCAACAGACAGGCAGGACCCTGGAGCTACTTCTCCCGATGTTGGGCTGCAAGACAAGCAGAGAGCAACCAAAGTCAGCTCTGCAACGTGTTGGGAAGCAATTAATAGTCACCAGAAACCTCTAGAAAAACATCCCTCATTGCAGCAAGTCCTGAATTGGACTGTAATGAACGGATGTAAAACAAGCCATTCAGAGTTATTGCTTTTATGTAATGGATGAGACTTGATATACTGAAATGATTCTGGCCCTGAATCGTGTACCCTGTAACCACAGGCAAGCCCAAGGGCTGCAAAGAACCTCCTGGGCTGATGTGAGACAGTTTATATCTCCTTGCAACCACTCTACAGAGGCATAGGTTGCTATCACCAGTTACAAGTCCACTCTGGAACAGGGAGGAGGCCCCACTGTGCTCAGGGCTCCTGATAAACCCAGTGGAAAGACAGATGCTGGCATGAAGAAATACACGCCTGAATTCAGACACAAATGTGGGCACAATTCCCAAAGCAGCGGAAAATCAGGTCCCCAGAGCTGGCCTTCAAAAGGGAGTCAGAGGAAAGCGAGGCATACTGTGAAGATGTGCTAGCTCAGGGCACAAGAGAGGGAAAACACATGTTGCTTACTTGCTATTGAAAGGAATTTAATAACATAAGAAATATTTCATAACCAGCTCATCGCTTATCGTACCCCCCCAACTTTGGCAGTGACACCTGAACTCCTGCTACCTGGGGACAACAAAGCTCCCTGAAGAAACCAAAGGTCAAATGTATTTTATTCATTTGCTCCTTCCAAACGGGATTGTTATTTACCAGCTGTCAGTAGCTGTGCGCTCAGCAGTGTCAGCTCTCCCTTGGCTTTGCTTAAATAGTTTCCCAGCCAGTGGGAGGCTGCTCCTGGCTTCAGCAGAGCCGGGACAGTCTCTGATGTGGCCGTATCCCCAAGCGTACCCCAAGCACCAAACCCCTCTGTTTACAGTATCGCAGTTTCTATGTTCACTCAAACAAGATTAGCTGATTTCAGATGGTGCCTAATGAAAGCTGAGTTTTTCTGTGCCAGCATTCGCCTTTCCAGCCTGCAAACACAGGGCTGGAAGATCAGCCTGGCATTCAGTCTGCAGCATGTGACCATTTAATGAGGGAGGTCTCTGAACTGCAGGACTAATGCGCACAGGCACAAAAGCAGCTACCCAACGAGACTTACTTCACCAGAGTGGAAGGATTCTTTTTTTTCGTGATTAAAGCCCATGATGGTGAAACAAACCTATTCCTGGCTCTTTCACAGCCCTAGTAGGTGACTGTGGACAAATTCTATAACTATGTTCTACCTTAGGAGTCCCCCACCATAAGATAGGAGATAAAAATGCCCTTTCTCACAGGAGGATGCAGCAGGTATTAGTGGGATGAATGTCATAGTAATGCTTGCAAAATCTAAAGACTAAAATGGAAAAAGCCTTGCAGTGCTAGCTTTAAAAGCCTGCGTGGAATTGCTGGATCACAGTGGTCATTTGGGTCTGTGAGCAGCACCTGCAGCAAATGTCATTTCAGTGCTTCCCACCGCCCTGCCATCCTACCCAACACCAGTCTGGCTGGAAAACATCAGGAAGAAGAAGCCAGTAAGAACAGCAGCTGTTAGAGGCACAGCACAGCTGGATGGCAATAAGCATTTCGTGCCCACGCAGGGCACCAAGGAACAGGCGTTCCTGCACTCCCACCTTCGATTGCCGCAATGTCTACTGGGCCGTGGCTTCTGGTGCAGAAGGGTGAAGAGCACCTCGCTCCTGAGCAGCTTGTCTCAGCTACCCTGCTCAGGGCAGGGATGGGCCATCTCCAGAGGTCCCTTCTTACCCCTCAGTGGCTTTCCTTTGCTCATGAACCTTGTTAAGTCATAACTTACTCCACCAGTCTCCACCAAAGTTGTTCTCTCAAATAACCATGATGAAAACGAAACTACAGCCTCGGAAGGAGGCAGGACATCCCAGTGCTCCATGACTCACCCAAGGCTGAGAAGATCAGAACCGGTTTTAATTCCTCCCTCCAGCAGACCTCTTGCAAGTGCACGTCCATCTTCAACCTCCTTCGACTGGAGGTAGCCCCCGTGGCAACAGGGATTTCCTTGGGTTCTGGCAGCCTGCAGGCAGCTGCCGAATCTTTTCAGTCCCATGGGATGAGCAGTGTCAGGCACCACTCAATCCACCAGACGCTCCTGACAGTTTGTGTCACTTTTATCCAATTTGCCTCTGAAAGAAACAGCGAAATAACATTTTCTCTCTGCTGTTGCCGGGAGAAAGTCACAAATAAACAAGAGGAGAAAGTGACTAACTAACTAGAAATCAGTAACATCAAGATAATAATCAGGCTGAGGAGATGGCGGCTGGAGTTTGTTTTTTCTCCTCTTTTTCCCTCCTGGTGCTCATGGGGCCCACCTCCAACAACAGCAGGTAAAACACTGCTGGGTGCCTTTTTTTGCTCTCTAAAGCATTTGTCAGCCTTTGCCCCCTGCCTTTAGCCAACTCATTTTTAAAAACACACATTTCGGTGGTGTTCATATAAAATAAAATGGCAGAGGCTAGGGCTGCCGGGCCTCACCTGGCCCCCACGCTGCCTCATGTTGCCAGGGAAATGGTAAGCGCGGCCTGTGCTGGCCTCGGACATGGCAGCCCTGCCGCTGGACACCCCCGGCTGCCCCACAGACACTCCTGGTCACTACAGCCCTGCCAGGAGACTGCTCACACCATCCCTCAAGGCTTTGCATGCCTTGAGGGACCATGGCCACCCTGAGGGGATTGGGAGGATATGCCCTGCCACAGCGACCTGGCCTGGCCTGGCCCTTCCGTGGGCGGACTGCACTACTTGAGTGAAATCAATATAAAATCAACTTTGTCTGGTCCACACGGTTCCACGTGTAATGACTCCGTGTACCAAGTGTATCCTTTAAGCACCTTTTGTGCCAAAGGTTTTGCTGTCCTCCCATCATCCTGAATCAGAATGATTACCCCATCTGCTTTGAATTGCTTCAAACTGTGGGGTTTTTTTCTTGTCACATCTCTCCTCCCTTTTTAAGCCTTATCTCCTGATTTTCCACAGAGCGAGTAAACCCAGCCAACCCAGATTTTCATATTTCACACACCTTTTTCTTTTCTTTTTTTTTTTTTAATGAGCCACTTCAGGACTCCCACCCTCCTGGGATTAGCCCTGCTAGATAACTTGTACTTTTTTTGCAGCCACAGAACAAAAATATTATGGTTATGCACAAAAACAGGGTTTTCCATGGGCTAACAGCCACGGGAAGGGAGGAAGGCAGAGTCTGGCCATGGTCACAGCCAGTGCCACGAACATGCCAACATGGGCAGCCTCTGCGCTCACTGTCTATAGCTACAGTAACTTAACAACAAAGTTATGGTTGCAGAAAAATTGCTTAAATAATGACAGGTGGTTAGGGGATGGTCATCACCTGGAAAGAGCAGAGGGGCACCTTCCCCCAACCGACGTGGGCGGCGTGGCTGGACAGCCATGGCATGCTGGGCAGCCAGACCTCCCAACACTGCTCCCGGGCTCACTTGCAAGAGTCACCATTCCTCGTTCCTAAATGCAGGTTGATTTATGACCTTAAACTACTGGACGGGCTTCCCTGGAGTATTCATCATGGTTTCCATGGAAGTCTCCTCTTTACAATGAGATAAAAAAATGTCTGATCTCTTCCTAACGTGTTAGCAAACAGTGAAGGAAAACAACAGAAGCCGACATGAGAATATATTTTAGCTGGTTTACAAAGACATAAAAATCAGTGATACAAAAAAATTCCATATTCAACATCTTAAAGATCCAACCCACAATCTCTCTTCTCATTATGAAGAATATTTTACAAAGCTAGTAGCTGTATTTGTATGTACAAATCTGTAGCTAGTGAGGAAGGGGTATAAAGGCTGCCCTCAGACAGCATTTCAGGCAGCATTTAATACAATTTCAAAGATTTGGGTGCCATTTACCACACCATATATTGTTTAGAGGGGCGGATCTCTCCAAAGAGTAGATTAAAGATGGGTTGGATTTTATAAACATCTCTGTCCTGTCGAAAAAGCTTGAAATGCTGAAAGCATCATTATATTTTATCTGTCATGAGTCCAAGAGGAAACGGGAAGAGAGGCAGGAATGGAGTGAGCCAGTAAGTAACACAGAGAAAACCAATCACCACCACCTATACAGTCCAGCAGAAATTATACTGTTCAATTCTGGATGTATATGGATCCCGTATACATTAAAATATTTGCATGGTGTCACTGACAAAGCTGGTTCAAGGTAAATCAAAGATGCCATAACCACATTCACGGGAGTCCTGGAATTTAAGAACAATTAATTCAATTTCTATTTGTTCCATTTCATAGTAACTTTGACCCTCATATCTCATTATATTTCAAAGCACCTTGAACACCTTTGAATTCCAGTGTTGTGATGTTTTGTGACATTGCTGAACAATAATACAGCTGCTCTGTCTGCTGTCTCAACAGGGAATGGTAAAAAGGAAGGCTCCCGGCACCTGTTAAAACTCCATTAATAAGAAGCAACCCTGTTCTAGGAAGGATTTCACCTCTCTCTTCATTTGCAGATGAATGAAAACCTCTCTCATGCCTACTCCCTCTTTTGCTGGCACTGTCATTTCACCAGCATTCCTCCACACCACAGCGATGGCCATGATCAAAATAACTATCTAAATGAAACCATCTGGACTCTGCACGGGTGAATTTATGTTGTGAGGTTTTCATGAAAAACAGCACAACATATCTAGAGTGAGGTGAAACTCGGCATGTGTCAGAATAAAATAGTCAATTTTTTAAGATTTCTCACAATTTTTAGGGAAAAAACCCAGAAATATTAAAATGAGCAGGTTTAAATGTTTTATTTCAACAAGGCCAAGACACTCCAGCTTTGTATTCTGACGGCCACGGTTGCTGAAACAACACTAAGAACCATTTCAAACTAACCATAAGGTTTTAAAACTGCTGTTCAGATACTGATGAATTCCACATATGTGAAACACTTCAATTTCAGTAAAAGCTTACAGGTATACTGTTTTCAAAGGGGTGCACTTTGGTTCCAATACATGTGTAATGCATATCTAGGCGCTCAGGAGAATCATAAATTTAAAGGAAAATCTAACCAAATCTCATCACTGTTCATTTTTTATTATCATTGGTATTTTATAACCTAGCCTAAAATCAGTTCAATAATATTGGCTTTCAGTAGCATGCACTTTCAATTTTTATAGCATCTGAGTGTTAAATTTAGAGGAAAGTTGTTTATTAGTTTAGAAAACAATGCTGTTCATTCGCATTCTCTTTGTTTCAAATGGGAAGAGCATTCATACTTATCTGGAAAGCTATAATGATTTGCTACCAGGACAAAGCTGCTGAGAGAATCAAGACAATCCCTTCAGAAATTTGAGTGGTAGGGGAATCTTCTCACAACTAAACATACTTACAAACAAATATTTTTGCTTTCCTCAGCTGCTTGAGTAAAAATCCAAGTGCACAGAATTCGTAAATTACACAGAAAATGGTAACATATGGATAAAATATTTACACAAAAAAATACCAAAAAAATAAAAAACAACACAGAAGTAATAAAATATGAGGAAAGGTTCCCCACCTCCCTTTCTCACACCAGGGAAACAACACACAACTAGAGTGCACAACACTCACCCTTCCTTGGCAGTGGGAAATTATGACTGTGATTTTTGCTCTTTTTGCCCAAGTAATGAGACAAAAAAGTGGAATATGTTGTCACAAAAGCTCTATCTCAATAATATAATTATGATAAATGAATAAATATGGATAAAACTAGCAGGAATGTGCTGTCCCTCTGTCTGGACCGTGGCTCTCCCCCTGCCTTGTCAGAGCCCTGCTGTGATTTAAAAATATCCTTTCCCAGACTCTTAGCAAAGACAAAAATCTTCTGGTTTACAGTTTAACTCCTTGGGCATCATATGATACAAATGCTGAAAACGGACAGGCATAAGAGACCGTTTAGATACCAAAACCACATAAATACCAAGAGCTTTGCATGGAATTTCAGATCGTGCCTTTATTTTGAAAAGATAAGAGAGGGCTACGCAGGAAAATATCACCCTTGAGTATCCACCCACTACAGGCTACTGTCAGAAACAAAATACTGACCTAGATAAACCTTTGGTCTGAACCTATTTTTATGTTCCTACTCAGTCGTACGCAAGTGTAGTACTGAAGCAAAGAATGCAAATCTTCCTGCACTCTTGGCATTACTGGTGTAATTCCTGCTGGAGAGCCGTGTTAAATCTAGAGCCCACAATTCCTAAAGGATGTTGACAAGATGCAGAGAGTTCAGAGAGGAATATGAAGGACGGAAAAACAGTCTTTGCAGTTAGAGATCCAGGAGCTCAATCTATTTAGTTTATGAAAAGAGGAGGTTAAAGGATGGCTTGGTTAAAGTCTATCAATGTTTACAGGGAGAATGAAATTTGGAGATCAGGGTCCTCAATTAGCATAGAAAATCCTTGACACTGAAAACAGACAAGTTCTGGCTGGAAAGATGGGGCACGTGTTTAACAGTGCAAATAATGAATTTATTACTGAAGCCAGAGATGGAGCAGACAGGATGATTCTTCATTACAAGTTTTTTTTAATAATATTTGAATGTTTTCTTTCCTAAAACAACATGCTGAAATTCAAACAAGTGCAAACAGAAGCAGCCCTGTGACCTGTAGCATCCAAGGAAACAAACAGTAATGCTCTCTTTTGCTTGTGTAACATTGGAAGTCTTCTCTCCCTTCTATCAGCAGCCCTGACAGTAATTCCACACATGTAAAATGGTGCCCTGATGGCAGATCCTCCCAGCAGGTCTGGTCTGTGTGCAAGAACCAAGCAGCTCTCTGGTCTCTCTGCTAATAGTCTCTCATCTGCATGTGCCTTGAACCATAAAATAACATTGTAGAGGTTTCACCAGTGTTTTGGCTCCCCGATGCCTGAAGCCAGGAGCAATGGCACCATGCCACCTCTGCCAATGCCTCCCCCACCTATTCCTGGTGCCCGCCAACAGTGGAGAATCCTTTGATGCACCTTGGTCCAAACAAAGTCAACCAATCCTTAATTATCCATTCTATGTTTCCCTAACACCCGATGCCAACCACCCTCGCTGTGCTTTAAGCTCATTCCTCTGTGTCCTATCCAACAGGATCATGGAGAACAGATTATTCCTTTCTTTGAAGGCATTTAAGACCATTTTCATGCCTCACTGCAGTCCCCTCCTGACTCGACAGCACCAATTCTTTCTACCTTTCCTGAGAGTTCACAGCTCTCATTAATTTTGCCGCTGGACTCACTCCAAGTGCACCTCCTCTCGCTTGATTTGTGACCCCCCCAAACTCGACACGGGGCTGCAGGCGTTCCACAAACACACACCAAAATCCCAAGATTTGTCACATGCATCTCAGAGCAGAACTTTGCCCTCTTGTAATCCCATCTCGTTTATCAGCAATATAACATTTTGCACATTATCACCCCAATTATAAAGGCTTGTAGGTGATAATGAGATTCCACTGGATATATTCCAGCAAAGCACATTTTAGGTTTTACTAACTTCATTAACCAAGAAAAGCTGGTTAATGGCTGAAAAGTGCAATGATGCACATAATCATACCAGTTGCTTTGCTACTACAATTATATTATTAAGATGGATCTTTGAGGTACAATTTCCATGTATAATTAGTGGTTTATCCCTTCAGGAAAAAAAAAAAAAAAAATCAAAAGCACCCAAAGGTTTGAACAAAATAGTTCTTACTGAAAACACAAATGAAGTCATGCTCTCCAGGTCAGATTTGGGACGGGACTTGTGAGAAAAGAGGAGCACGAGAATTTGGAGACTTTACACAGGCTCCCAGGGGACGTGAAATGCCGAAGTGCAAATTGCAAACCTCTCACACTGCTGGGCACAGAGACCCGCACATGTGAGCACCCAATCTCATGTATCATCCGTGGGCATGACATCCATCCGCAGGTGGGCAGGAGCCAGCTTTGCCACAACCTCTGTGCAGGAGGGACCCCGTGGTCCAGGGAGTGAGGGAGAGCTGTGGGGTAGGCAGGGTTTGTGCCCCAGCCTAAGCTGTGAGCATGGGGGGAGAAGGGCACAGCCGAGGAACAAGGGAGAAGTCCTTTGGAGGCACGTCTTGGTGAAAAGCAGTGAGAGGCAGATGATACCTTCTATGCGTGTGGCCCTGGCCAGGCACTGGAGTGGCTGCCAGTTGCATGGGTGCCATTGTACATCAGGGAAAACACCAGCCCCTCCGCCACACCAGGGCTTCCCCAGGGAGAGGGCTCTGCCATGGGACACTCCTTCTCACCCAACACAAGCACCAAGCCTCAGAGCAACAGGACTCAAGAGATGCAGAGCAAGCCCTGGCCCTCAGAGATCTCCAGGGACCCTCCCCAAGCCAAAATGCGTTTGACCCGAGATGTTGCCATTAACATTCCAAGGGGCATTCACCTTCTTGCGCAGCACAAAATGCTCTGAGAAACAACTCACGGAGATTGTACCTCTTTTCCCATAAGATCAGAGGAGGTCAGGCTCCAAACACCAACCTCCTCTGTTCAGCTGAAGGGTACACCCAACATCCCCAAGCACGTTTGCTGAAAATTTCAGAGTGGAGGTGTTGAATCTTTAATAAGGCCTCCTTTCCGCAAAATCTTAAGTCTTGATGTTAACGGTGACTTCTGAGAAGACAAAAGATCCCAGAATATATCAGAAATGTAAAACATTTAGACTGATTAAAATAATTTCCTGTTGTTTTCTTGACTTCAGTATTCTTCCGTTGTTTCACTATTTTCTTGGTCATCACTGCTCTTCCCCGTAGAGACAACTTCAATTTCAGATTAAGAAAATGAGCACCGCCAAGAAAGCAGAACAACAAAGAACCCTCTCTTTCAAATAAAAGAAACCAGAAAGCAAGAGTACTAGTTTCCAAGTGCAAGCCTGGGTTTTTTTTGTTTGCTTTTCTCTTACAGTTAAATCATACTTATCAGCTTGACAAAAAATGCAATGACTGTTTTCCACTAGGAATTTTCTTACAAATTCAATCAAGTTGTCAGGAGAAATACTATTATCCTCACCGTGTGAAATTAATGTATCAGGAACTTATCTACTGTCTTGCATGCATTTATGACATTTATATGGATCAACTAATATATATGTCTTCTGCTTGGTAAAAATTCACACAATAAAAAGTCTTCAGCACTGAATTTGCGGTCGTCCTAAAGTCCTTGATATGGCTGGCTCTGCCTAGGAGCTTAGCAGGAGCCTTTGCTGGATTTAATCAGGCAGACAGACCTCAGAAATTCTGCTGGAATTCTTGTCGCTATTAGAAATATGCACCAGCATTTACTAATTCAGGTTCAGAACCAATTCAGAAACTAAAAGCAATAAATCCTCATGCAAGTCTCCAGCTCTTTTAAGTATATCCCGGAGCAGTAATTTTTGGAGAGGAAGAATACATAAAGGAATGTAGAGTGTCTAGCCAAAA
>JAHREE010000099.1:962067-1000354 GCA_033628505.1 Tringa tobata
CTCCGGCTCCTCTCTCCTCCTCCACGCACTCGCAGCCTTGTCGTGGAAGGGCCACGAGCTGCCTGATCAAAGTCTGGGCAGGTAAGGGGGTGGAGTGATGACAGCTTCAAAAGACCAGTTGGGAGGGGGGGGAAGAAACCCCAAACTATTCCAGAAAGGAGACCACAGGGTTGAGAACCAGCAGAAGGCAGCCAGAGAGCGAGGCTCTTCAGTTCCTTTACATCGCCGTTCAACGGGACAACGTGCCCTTTAAACTTCTGCAAGTCAGTGTTTTATAAAAACTGAACCTTTAAGAAACTTTTGGAGTTTTGTTTGGTTTGGTTTGTTGTTTTTTTTAAGTAAGCTGCTGTGATTTCCTGTGCACCAGCACACTCCTTGTGGCACTGAGTAAGCAGAAACATGCTCGTTCTTGGTGACCCTGAAAAGGGTATTACAACAGCTTAGGTAGTGCTTACAGTGTTACTTTGATTCTTTAAGTTACGGGAAGCAATTTATGTTTGTAACTTAAACTCTAGGAACAGCAAATAGCTTAATCCAAAAGCAGCCCAGGTTGGAAGCTCTTTATAGGCTCCACAGAAGAGGTCTAAGAAAAGCCCGATGCTTTAATTTATTCTACAGACATCTGCAAATGAAAATGAAAATGTGAAAATGATTCCAACCACTTATTTAAACCAAATATTTTACCTTTGGAGAACCGCTTTAATACAGGGAAATATTCCTAAGGATGTAAGTGGTGGAAGCTTTTCCCTAGTGGTGTTCTGTAGAAGGAACAAACAGAGAGTATTGGACGGCCCGGAATCGCCCTCCGTTTGATACTGGTCTTGGCAAAAAGCAGGCTGCTTGCAATTAAAAACGACTTTCAGGTGTGTAGAGAACTTGATGCAGCTGCAGCCAGGTGTGTCTGTGCCCCTCCTCGGGGAAAGTCCTGTCTGGGCAGAGTGTGCTCGGTCTCGCTGCTGTGGGACGTGTCCATCGTGGATGTAAAACGTCTTCCCCTCCCGGAGACGCGCCGGTTTGACCCACCAAAGGCAGAGGTTGCTCCACACCAGAGAGTGTCTGCTGACAGCCACATGGGGAGGAAGATAATTACTTCTCGCTGCTGATAGCTCTGGGCAGAGCAGAAGAGCGATGGGCTAAATCTTCACGTGTGGAAAAGACGGAGCCGAGCCAGTGACTGTCCTCCTGCCCAGGAGAGAAAGGACAACGGAGCTCGAGTCGCGGCGAGGGAGACCTCGATTAGTGGAAAGCAGTGGAATGGCTTGTAGACCCTCCGTCCTTCCATAATTAAATGCATTAATAATTCTTTTCAAGAGCGGGACCAGACAAAGAGTAGAGAGTTTCAGTTCTAACTGGTCCTGCCAGGGCAAAATAGGAAGGTTCAGGTGCTCCTCGTGTGTTTACTTCTTGCAATTCTGCAGTAAACTGCCCAGAATGACCTGAGGAGCAGGTACACTGTGAGTCCTGCGTTTCCCTGCCTTTTACGTTGTGGCTCACACAATTTCACGGCACCTTTTAGTTACAGAAGGAAAACCTGCTTAAATGTAGCCGTTCCCGTCTGCGCCTGTGGCCCGTGGATATTAAAACAACAATGATAAATTTAATTTACAGCCAGACAAGAGTCCCAGTACTCTTCCGGTCTGAGATGGCCACCAGCAGCTCCCCAATGTGCTCCTGATCCTCCTCGTGACCACACTGAGGTCCTTCTAACCAAGGTCATGGCGTGTCCCGAGATGGTTGTGGCTGTGCACGTCCTGGAGTGGCACCAGCTCTCCTCAAATACTGATTATATGGTATTTTTTTTTTTTAGAACAAAGGCACCTGAGAGAAAGTGTAACAGAAATGTCTCTGCCCTACTTCTGCTGAGCAGCTTGGTGGTCCTCAGCCCTGCCCACCAGCTGGGGGTCAGTCTCTGGGCTGCTCCGGGAGCAGGAAACAAACTGGACTGTCCATACCTGATCACCCGCCCGGCTCTGCTCTTGGAGATTTGTTTTAACTGAGCAATATTTGCAGCCCTGTAACCAGCAGCAGCCTCGCCTTCCAACCACAGCGTTCTTCTGAGCTTCACGGAAAAGTTTAGATGTCTAAGTGGACGTGAATCCATCAAACAGCAAAGCCTGACAGAGAATTCATCTCGCCTCCCCACCATCAGGTAACCAGACGTCGTGCTGGTGCGTAAGGAGCTTCTGGCTGCTGGACGTGGACGTGGTCAGCGGTGGGGTCTGATCACTGTCGCTGGGGTTCTGTCTGAAACGATCAAGCAATAAAATAAACGCTGGGGTGTCTGTAACGCTCAGCTGGCAGATCTTTTCTCATGTGTTGGCAACATGATCTCAGGGTCAAGGACACGGATTTGGGAACAGCTTTAGCTGGTGCAATGATCACTGTTATCCCCATATTAAAACAGCTTTGTTTGGCTAAAATTAAATAACTTGAGGTATAACCACTTTTTACATCTCCCCTGTGACTAGAGAAGGGCAGATGTTGCATCCAGCTTCAAACAAGGCTAAAAGGACCATCTGAGAAGCTACAGGTCAGATGGTGTCACCTCAGTCCCTGGGAAAAGCATGGCAGAAGTCTTCTCTGAGCATGTTTTTTGGGCACATGCAGGAGAAGGCGACTGAGAACAGTCAGCATGGATTTACTGAGGGTAGATCCTGCCTGACTCACCTGCCTTCTACAACAAAGTGACTATGCAGACAAGGGAAGGAGTGGTGGAGGTTCTTCACCTTGACTTTAGCTTTCAACACCGTCTCACACAATGTTCTTGTGCCCAAGTTAGGATGTTACAGCCCAGACAGCTGGACAGGTAGACTGGTTGGATGTTCGGGCTCAGCATCATGATCTATGGAGGTATCACAGACCTCAGGACAGGTCCCAGGAGAGCCCCCTTTGTCAAGGACCCGGAGGCAGCAGCAGGGTGCCCTGGCAGCAGGTTTGTGGATGACACCAAACTGGGAAGACCACTTGGAGCAGGGCTGCCATCCTGAGGGGCTGGACAGGAGCCCGATGACATGCAGGTAGAAGGGCAGAACAGAAGCCCTTGCAGTGACAGGCTGAGAGTGGCCCAGATGCCTCCACGGCCCCAGCAGGCATCAAGCTGAGCACAAGCCAGCAGATCCGAGGCTGCTTGAACAGGACCCCAGCCTGTAAATGGGAGAAGAGAGCATCCCCCTCTTCCCCACAGTCAGGAGACCTCATCCTGACTACTGCATCCAGTTCTGGGTCCCATATCCACCCACTGCAATGAGGATGTTGCCAAACTGGAGCAAGTTCAGGAGATGGCCAACAAAATGATCATGGGCCGGAGCACCAGCCTGGAGAAGAGAAAGCTTTGGAGATACCAACAGCACCAAACAGAAGTTATTGGGAAAACAAAGTCAGGCTTTTCCCAGCAGCACATGACCAGGAGGATGAGAGACAACAGGTAGACGCCAAAAAAAGAGAGGGGGGTTATGCTTCTTGACTGTGGAAGCAGTCAAGCATTGGAAGAGGTTGCCCAGAAAGGTTGTACTGTCTCCATCCTTAGAGGTTTTCGAGGCCACACTGGAGCAATGTGGTTCTGAGGAACACAGTCTGACTTCACTTGGAGAGCTCCAGGGGTCTCTTTTAGCAGGAATGATCCTGTAATTCCTGACACCGAATGGAAGGACAGTAGCTAAAGAGCAGCAACACCCACCACCCCAAACCCAGAAAGCGCTCCCTGGTATCAGGTAGCTGCCGTGCTCTAGTTCCATCCTTTATAGCGCTGTATGAGCCACAAGAAATGGTTCTGTTTGTTTGTTTAGAAAACCCTACTGTTCTGAAGGAATCCTGTGACTCAACAAGCAATGAGTGACTCCAAGAGGCTCCAAAGGTGCAAAGATCTGGTCCTCAGCAGATGACTATGACAGCGAGTTTCTCCTGAGAAGCGAACAGGACCTGGGAAGCTCAGAAGGACAGGAGATGGCCAAAAGGAGTACCACAACTTTTGCTCACCCACATTAAAATTAAAGCAGGTTTTTAGGGAAGAAACCATCTCAGGTGTCCTCACGTTCTCCTTCAGCTGGCACAGAAACAGGCACGGACACAGGAAAGAGATGTTCAACAGCTGCTCTGCATAAGGAACATTGCAGGAAGTTACTAAAAAGTCAAGACACTGCAGCAGCTAATTCCTTAAGTTGTTTATTTATCATTGAAGAAACACACAGCAGCAAGTTCTGTGTTGGCTTCAGTATGACCAGATAATTAATGGTTGTTACCGCACCCCAAAATTGAAGTCAACACAGCCATTACTACAAATCACTTTTTTGGAAAGGGGAAGAATTGACCCTGAAGACAAAGAATTGGGGGAAAAGATTCAACAATTTCTCCAAAACCACACATTTTAAATATGACAATATTTATAAATCCTTGAAAGGCATGAATTATCCAGTAATGGAAAAAGCGGTTGTGATATTGGCAACAGAAAATACATAGCCGTATGCTTACTGAAACACTCGAATTGTAAAAGCTTGAAGTTTTGTGGTCATACACCGCAGCAGGTACTGTTCATGGGAACAATGACGGCCAAACGGCCTCCCAGGCGGTATGTTTTCAAGTAAATCTACAGAAAATATCCCAGTGTAGCTAGTGCTCATCACGTTTATTGTATTTAATTCAAATTTAAACAACTTACTGAATTTAGATAGCGATAAAATACGTCTCTCGGAAACCGCCTGCCCTCAAAGATACCTGTGTAGATGAGGGCTTTTATATTTTTCTAATTTTTTTGGCTAATTATGGAAATTGATTCAGCTCTGCTTTTTCAATAATTCCACTGTGTGAACAGAAGTGTTTCAAATGCATGTTCTGTAACGATAATACCCCATTCCAAATTAAGAAAGGCTAAAAATAAAGAGGTCAGCCTCTTTTGGTGCGAGATAGAAGCATTACTCAAGACAGCTGTTGGGCTTGCTTCTTTTTATTTTAGCAACAAATGACCCATGAAATAAGCATCATTTGAAATTTCAAAAACTGGCATTCAATTTCCAACCTTCTGCTGTGAGTTTTGTGCATGATCAATCTATATGAGTAAGTAATTCAAGCTCATGCTTTCATGTTACCTCAAAACATTTGTTAAAGAATTCCAATTCAGAATGTTTATAAGCACAAATATAATCGTGGATTCGATCAAATCAAAGCTAAAACATTGGTTAAACTCTGTGATTTTTCACTTAACGTCGTACAGTGGTCCACCCTTCTTCATCTGTCTCATTTTTAGTGCGGCGAACGGGCTCACGGTCCTTTTCTGTTTTCCAGGAGCCCTTCTCCTTCTCCCCATCTCTCTCGCGATCCTTGGATGCCGCTGGGGGAGCAGATGCTGGAGAAGCAGCAGGAGCCGGAGCCGATCGCCGAACGGATTCGCGTTCTTCTCCGCGGTCCTCTCTCCTGTCATCGGCACGTCGCCAGGAGCTCGCTGCAAACACAGAAAGACAATAAACCAACCTTTGTCATGCTCCAGCAGCAGCCTGAGAGAGTTTAAACAAACATGCCCGGCTCCAACAGCCTGATTTACGGGTTCTCAGTCTTGCCAAGAGGGAATATGCTGATGACGGCCAAACGCACGGCTTAATTTGTAGTGAAGTATCAGACAGGAACTACTCGAGCCTCCTTTCAGACTCACAATCGTCTGGAGCCACCCAAGTGTCATCTTTAAAACACAGTAACTGTAGTAAGAATGTTCTATTGATGTAGATGGGTTTATGATGTAAAATATATTCTTATATTGTTATCAGAATTAAAAGCACAAATGCGTCTCCTTAGAAATGACTGAATTCTGACAAGAGAAAAATCCTAATTTAAAAACACTTGTGGAAAATGTTTAGGTATTCAGGGTCTCAAAAGACAGCACATTACTCTGCAGCCTACTGAAGACAAAATTCAGAAAAACAGAAATTCTTTCCTGTGAGGGTGGTGAGAGCCTGGCCCAGGTTGCCCAGAGAAGCTGTGGCTGCCCCATCCCTGGAGGGGTTCAAGGCCAGGCTGGATGGGGCTTGGAGCAACCTGGTCTGGTGGGAGGTGTCCCTGCCCAGGGCAGGGGGTTGGGACTCGATGATCTTTAAGGTCCCTTCCAACCCAAACCATTCTGTGATTCTATGAAATCGGAGGCACAAATGGCACTGGATTACACAAATCTACTGCAAACAGCATTCACCATCCTTTAGTACATGAAAAATCATTCTTTTCCACCAAAAGGATGTTAAGAATTGTACCCCAGCTGTGAGCAAACAAAGCTGTGTCAGATACCAAACCAGCCAGTCAAATACCAAAACTTCTTGATGCATTGAAAACAACAAATCCCCACACTGAGAGCCCACCCATATGGAGTGCTCCGTTCCTGTCTGCTCCCCGAGACACCCCCTGACAGCACCCTCCCCTCCCTGAGACACCCCGTGACAGCACCCTCCCCTCTCCAGGGAGCACCCACACTCGGGGCAGGGACCAAACGGGACTCTGAACCTGAGGATGCCAGGACTGGAAGACACGGGATCTCAGGCTAAATCTACTTGCCCTTACTGTATTTTTAGAACACAGCAGAGGATTAATAAATGTACATAATTAAAACAGGGTAAGGTATGTAATTAAAATAGGTTATTCATCAAAATCAATACCGTTAATAGTACGAAACCCACAAGGCCTCGTTTGGAAACATTTCCTCACGTTTTAATGATCTTAACAAATGAGCCAGAAATGACTTTCTGGGACATCTACCTTGATAATTTAAGTACAAGGATTTCATTCACCCTGAACACAATCCTACTATGAAAACCACATACTAAAAATGTTACCCTTCTACTGCAGATGTGAAATGCTACTATGATAGATAAGAGTACAACTAAAACAACGTAAGACTCAAAGAAAAATTCTCAATTACAGTAAAGCTTCTTCCTATTACTTGGTTTATGCCAAGGGAGTTTAAGTGGCTGAAAATATAATTTATTCCCATTTTGTCACATCCTAGCACTGTCAAGGCCCTATAATGAATGTAACCCTTTTGGAACACTAAAATAAACATACGTTCTTCCCGGTCGGATCTGAGCGGTGGTCCTCGTCTGAGGGGTGGGTCTCTGTCATCAGCACGTCGGTCTCTCACGTCACGACCACCTCTGTCCCATTCTTCACGCCGACTTGAATCTCTCCAGCTAGAAGTCTCCTCAGCTGGGCCTCTTCTCCAACCAGCGTCATCCCTTTTGCCATTCAAAACATAAAAAAAAGACTAAATGTAAGATTTTACCTTTACTATGGAAAGAAGCAATAATACATCACAACACAGATATTTTCAGGCCCAGCGGGTCTCTATTTAACATACTGACATATTCCAAACCTTTTCTGTTCTTCTGGAGCCTAATACCAAATTCTCTTGATAACAGATTAAAAAAAAAAATCAAAGCAGTAAAGCATTTTGTGATTCCTTCTGTGAACAGTTAACGTCTTAAAAATAAGAAATCAAAAAGCCCCCAAAATGCCACTACCCATTTACTGCCTTGAAGTGCTTAATTTCATACAAACCAACTGCTGTTCGTCTCACTGGGCGATGCCACATTCTTTATCAGCAGGGCACCTTTTCTGTTAATTATTTTTTTTAACAGAACCATTCTAGAAGTATTTAAAAAGAGAAGTCAAACCTGGGACGCCTGAAACGATCATCTCGATCAAAATCTCTATCCCTGTCAAATTCACGGTCTTTCTCATTTTCATCACGATCTTTGTCTCTATCCCACTCGCGATCTCCTGGAGGCCTGGAGTCTCGGGGAGGTCCCCAGCTGTCCTCTCGAGCCTTTTCTCTTTCTCTCCATCCCCCTGTGAGAAAGAAACAGAGCCAAAGGAATTTGTGACTGACCTTCCATCTCTGTCTGGACAAAGCAGCCTTTACTCCCCTCACAGAAACGGGTTCTTCAAGTTTTGATCCCTGAGGATCCAGCACAAGATGCTCTTAAAAATGTGCACATTGAGGGGAGCCACAGACAAAACACTGTAGAAACTGCTTAAAATAAGAATAGTAAATATCCATCTCGTATATGGGGCTGCCTGCCTGGGACATTTAGCAGAGCTGATTACAGCCTGCAGTTTTCAGTCAGAAACAACAAACTCTTCAGTCTTGTGCAAAACAAGAAGCAAAGGGGGTAACTCAGAGAGCAGATTCCTCTGTGAACATCTCCAAGTGAGGAGACTTTAAGCAAGGACATTTTTATGAATGTATACTGCTTTTTAAATCGCTATTTTAAAATACAACTATCATTTACAGTGCATCCTGCAATCTCATTCAGTTATGTTTGAATGGGAGTTCTTTATTATGCAGCCTGCTTTTTCTTAAAATAGGAAAAAGGTGAAAGCTTATTGGAGTGCAAGTATCGAGATTCATGATAGCTTTGTTCCAGGTTTGGATTACAGAATTAGTGCCCACTTTATCAAGTTGATGTGGCACGTAAATCTGAATAAAAAGAACTAGGAAATCAAAATCATAATCGTATCTAACATTTAAACGTCATCAACAGTTCTGAAAAGAATCAGAAACTGTTGGAGTAATCACCATCCACAAGACTTAAGATTAAAAACAAACTGTACAAGATAATTCTGACTGTGAGGGACCTCGGAAGGTCACCTGGTCCAAGCTCCTGCTCAAAGCAGGATTTTCAAGAGAGGTAGGCACAAAAGCAAAAAAGGAATGGTAAATACAGGAATATCTTTGTACATGTAAAAAAAGCTTATCAAAACCAGATCCACTTGAATGATGTGTCAAACTCCTCCATAGAAGGAGGTTAATTTCAGACATATCAAGGCGGCAGGGAAGGAGACCAAGGTATGGTAACCTAGTGAGAATGTTTCTCTCCCACCAGAGCATTCTACTTGTGTTTTTTGTCTCTGCACATCAGTAAATCATCAGCATCACTCTGGGACCTTCAGGTATCTTCCAGGCAACCAACAGACAGTGCTGCATTTTTATTTCTTTTTTTAGTTCAACAAAATTAAAAGGTTTAATTATACTAAGTAAAGGAGTGTCCACATTAGCCAAATAAATTCAAACATTTTCAGAGTTGATTGTCCCATCTCTGGCACTAAGTACGTCACATCCATCATGTACCGGGTTAACACACACTTTGGAGGTTAGAATATTACGCTACTAGATTTTACCTGGTTTACCAAATGGTCTCCAAGGACCTGGCCTTGAATCTTCACTGCTACGCCAGGGACCTCTGTCATCATCTCGTCTGGAGAGCCTGTCATCATCTCCGCTACGCCACGGTCCCCTGTCATCATCACGCCTTGACATCCTGTCATCATCCATCCCGCGCCTGGGACCTCTGTCGTCATCCATCCCGCGCCTGGGACCTCTGTCGTCATCTGCGGCGCGCCAGCTGCCCCGGTCGTCATCCAACCCACGCCTGGGAGGCCTGTCATCATCCAAAGCCCGTCTGGGCGGCCTGTCGTCGTCCATTCCACGCCTGGGTCCTCTGTCGTCATCTGCTGCACGCCAACTGCCTCTGTCATCGTCCAAGCCGCGCCTGGGTGGCCTGTCGTCATCCAAAGCACGCCTGGGTGGCCTGTCATCATCCATAGCACGTCTGGGTGGCCTGTCATCATCCATTCCACGCCTGGGACCCCTGTCATCATCTGCAGCCCGCCAGCTCCCTCTATCATCATCCAAACCACGCCTGGGCGGCCTGTCGTCATCCAATCCACGTCTGGGTGGCCTGTCGTCATCCAATCCACGCCTGGGCGGCCTGTCCTCGTCCCCTTCACGCCTAGGTGGCCTGTCCTCGTCCCCTTCACGCCTAGGTGGCCTGTCCTCTGATGATTCCATAGAAGGACGTTCCTTTTCTTCTGCAGCACCACGTCGGGGCAGATCGTCCCCTCGTCGGGGTAGATCATCCCCTCGCCGGGGCAGATCATCTCCTCGCCGGAAGGGTCTGTCATCATCTCTGGGTTCTCCTCGACGCCAATCTCTGTAAAACCAGAGGGAATGAGCAAAAAGTAGAAGCTAACATCCAGGAAAGCTTTACAGATAGATGGACAGTGTCAAACCCCTTTAAAGCCATTTCTGAACGTATCTCCTTGATGCGTGGTTGCAAACACATTTACAGAGCTTGCAGTTTTCAAATGCACATGTTCTAATTGCCTTCACTGCTATGGAAAAGTGGTGATCACCACCCCAACAGCTTCAGTAGAGACTGAAGGGTTTATTATCTCCTTCAAAACTACAGTTTGAAGGGGGTAACTACAGTCCCTTGTTGGTTACAGAATCATAGAATAGTTTGGGTTGGAAGGGACCCTAAAGACGGAGTTATCTCCTGCAACACAACAGAGAAAGGGTTCTTCTACACCAAGCCTCATCTGACAAACTTGAGCTAGGTCTCAAAGAACCAGTATTAAAAATCCCACAACCATCAAGCAGATACCCCCTTCTTCACCCGTGTGCCAATCCTACAGGCCAATCCCTGTTTTCACACACTTTGGCATAATTTCAGCCCGACAGACTGGCAATACTTTCCCTGAGATGCATCCACAACTGGCTATGGCAGGACAACGTAGTAAACTCTTGACTTGATCCACTGCTGCTCCCTGACAGCAAGCAGGGTGCCGGGCTCTGGCCGGCCATCAGCACTTGCTCAGACTCTCCTTACTAGGATGGACGTGGGAAGGAAAGAATTGGCAAGAATTTTCCCTGGGCTATTGAGTCATCAGTTCATCTTTGAAATATATTTGAATTTATAACACTGAAAAGACCAGACACTACTGTGCAACAGTGTGAGCCTTCCACTCTTGTCAATTCTCGGAACATGCCATTTAGTTTAACGTTTACAGGATTTTACACATAGACCATGAACTTTGGCTTTGACACCAGATTAATTATTTATTTCAGGAAATTAATCTTCCTACGCTAGTTCCTCAGCAATGAAAACAAACAAGCAATAGTACATCACTGGGATGTACCGGTATCTGCTTCTTGGCAAGAGAAGAGAAACTGCACTGAAGTTGAATCTCATGGATTAAAAAAACACAAAACGAAACAAACCAAACAAAAAACCCCCACAGGTTTAGAAATCCACTATGCTACTAAAACGTAAACAAAAGAACAGCAATGACTTGCTACAAAACAACAGATGTAGGACTCCAAGAGGTGAGAACAAAGAGGCAACAGTTTGTGACAACTCTGCATGGCAAGAATTTTGAGGAATTGTGAGCAGCGTATTTCCTAGTTTAGGAAGAATAAGGGAGAATGTAATTACCATTGAGCTGTGAGATAAAAACAAGACATGGAGACTGTTAACTTCCATTTAGACTCAAATTGGATAATCTTCTCCTTTGAAAAATCTGATTGTTTTGACGTAAAAGACATGTAGAGAAATGGTTACAAAGTTCATCAAATGAACAAGTACTTCATTCATTCATCCTTGTTTCGGAGGTTCAGGGTTTTAAATCTGTTTTTAAACTATTGCTACTCTAATTCTAAAACTTTTACTTGCAATGAAATTATGCCTCTTGCTTTTACATTTTTTTTTCTCGTTTGACAAGTTTAGTGCTCATTTTTCAGCTTATGTCCTTTCCCACTGAAATTAAGTCAAGCAGCATCTGATAAATGAGTAAGAACAGAGAGATGCATGAATATTAAGAATATTAGCGAATGGCAGTCACTGCTAGTAACACAATCCAGTCTCTATTATAGAAACCATTTTTCAATGCCTTCTAAAAACCTTACACACAGATCTCCAAGAGCTGAAAACAAGCAGACAGGTTTACTAAATAACACTGGAATCTGCTGGCAAAGTTCACACTATATTGTCTACCACTGTTCTGTTACAGGTTTATAACTATTTTTTCTCGTCTTTTAATTCAGGCACAAAGAGCAGACACATACAATAGAGGTGAACTCCCCTTTCTGTACATTTTGGCTTTTTTAATATTTCTTGACAATAAGCACATAAGCATTTGCTGATTCTTCAGGACAGCACTCTGTGGCAGTAATAACTCTAATGAGCTGTGCTAATTATGACAGCCTGCAGCTCTGCCCTGTCACTTTTAGTGAATACCAGGTCTATATTGGTTGTCATTTCACTGTTTCAATGAGCAAGTGTCTAGTTTAACACATTAATATCCAAAACATTTTCACTGTAGCATTAAAATCCAACTGAATGCAGACTAGGGGCTACTAATGAATGCAGAATTGCACCTTTCTTCTGGAGTTATGTCTGAACTTAAGAAATAATGAAGTAAAAGTGATTAAGTTCAGCAAAAAGAAAATAACTCAAACATTGCTTTACTTAAAATTCCATAAAGATATTAATTTTGATGGCTATCAGTATTTCCTTTTAGTAGTCCTCAGTGTATTTCTTTTACTAAAAGACAGAAGAGAAGTTTTACCAAACATGCTACATAATAATCCAAAGGATGCTGTCCTGAAAAGTAAAATTGCTGAAAATTGATTCTGTTCTACCTCAAACCAGGACAGATGCCTGGTCATTTGTCAGTAGTCATTTGGCTCAGTTTCTACAACAGTTGAATGAGAAATGACTAAGACAACACTCATTCAGAAAAACTCTATGCCACAGTGATTAAAAAATAAATATGGGTGACCTGTATAACTCTGTTGTGGAAAAAAAATATATCACATTGAAGCGTACACACAGATGCATTAAACACTCCTGCAATATGTTAACAGTTAAAGGCTTCACCCAGGAGTTACATCCAATTTTTGAGTTTGCAATTCACAAGAAAGTGGATCACTATCAGGAATGGCAACACAGCTTTTAAGGAAAGACTGAAAGACTGTTTTGTTTGAAAGATCATACACTTAAACTATGTTATAAGAGATTACTAGAGAGAAATAGTAAATTAATTCACTTTCACTGGAGTCAAACGTAAGCTGTAATGGATTTAAATTGCTGCACTGGAAATTAAGTTTAGACATTTATAAAAATCTATCCAGCTGAAAGGCTAATTAAGCAATAGAACGTATTGCCAACTGGAACAAGCAGTGGTATCTCCACCACCACAGGCTTTTAAGAACAGAGATGTGCACCACCAGAAATAATTTAGATACAGCTCATCCTGTTCTGGAGCAGAGGGATGGACAAATGTTAAAGAACTTATTTTCTACAACTACAGAAACTACAACTTTGTTATGAATGAACGTATCTAAACCCCATCAAATATACAGATACGAACAAGCTGCCTTTTTTCTAATTTTTTTAAATTATGGAGTACCTTCAGAATACTCTAATACTCTTCCTTCAGAAATCCTTCCTTCTCTGCTTCCTTCTCTGTTCAATACAGTCTTTCAGAACTCTGTTTTAGTTTATGGCACATATTTTCTGCTCTGTGACTCATTCTGGAACTTGACTTTACTCTTCCCATGTATTACTGTCAGTTTTCTAAATGAACCTTCTCAGCTTCACCATCTAGGAACCCTGCACTTGTTTGTCATCCCTATACTGTACTTATACAGCTGACACCACTGTTTGAGTAAGACAGATATTTTTCATTTAAAAAAGAAACCAAGTAAGGAACTTGTTTATACTATGCAGAAAGTATCTGGTAGCTCTCACGTATCTAAGCTAAATAAAACAGGAATGTTACCTAAATGTAATTTCAAGATAAAACCTCTCTCTCATTCTGAGATCCTTACAAAGCATTTTTTTTAATAGAAAGTAATTCTCAGAGATGTAAAGGCATGAGATATTACTCAGTGCAGCTTTAGCAGTAGCAATAAAAAGGGAGCCTATCACATTTTGAGCCCAATACAACTGGTGCTCCCTAACCAAATGATTACCTTTCCACCGGTGCTCGTCGCCACTCAGATTCTGTCTCACCACCTCTTCTCCAGGAGCTTTCAGACTCCCTATCACCCCAGCGAGATTCCTGTGTATCAAAAGAAATTAGGGATGTTCTTTCTGAATACTTTAAAATTAAGATTTTCAAGTCCTTTCAGAGCATACTATGTCATTAAAAACTCCTTTGTTACACTGTAGAGAATACTGAACTATCGGGTGTTTGAATAACTTAAGTATGGTCTTAACTAACTTTATTGCTTCTGGCAGAGTTTGAAAACAGAATATGGTTCCCTTTGTGCCACACACTTTACTAGTAGGGCAGGATATATGCAAATACACTGAAAAGTTTATGAACAAGTGTATGAACAACAGCTACAGTGAGCCATAGCTACCACCTGTTAACACAAAACAGTTTCACTTTCCTGTTGCTTAATGACAGTAGAAATGAATTCAAACACTTACTTGTTTTTGTGCTTTCTAATCAGCTCAGAAAATGTAACTGGACAAACTGAAAGGTCCCTGTAGCAGAGACCATTTTGTACTGGGTACCTCAATGCACAGAATAGGTGAGGTATCTGTGACTTACACAGGTTGCTCAGATGCAGGGCAGAGCAATAATTTCTTTTTTTTAAATAAAGGTAAAATGTCTATCCCATTGCTAGACAAACATTTAAACTATTTCTAACACAGGTGTTTATTCCTTAATTCTACCATAAGAAGCCAATTAGGTAAACCACATGAAGTACCTGATTTCACATAATCACCCGACCTCTTTATAAAAGGGTGTTCCCTTTTTAAACTTTGACACTTTGAAAAGTGTTCCCTTTAACACTTTGAAAAGTGTTTTTATTTGTCAAGGTCCACGCTACAATATGGGGAAATACACAGGCTGTGCAAGATCTTGCACATCCACTACTGCATGAGTATCTGCTTAAATGCTTTTGAAATGACCCCAACAAACAGGCGTATGCGAAGAAAGAATCCCAAAACTGCAAATGCCATTTTTCAAGTGGTACAGATCTCTCAGAACCCAACTCAGCTTCTTCATATATTCAAGTGTCCGTGCCCAGGAGAGCCTCTTGTGTGAAAAATACCAGTGATGATTATTTTCCTGATAAACTATCAAAATAATTTATACAAGCTCTGATCACTTAACTCCATAGTGTTACTCAATGAAGTCTGCACTGAACAAAGACAATGGCTACGGTGGATGAAATTTAAAAATAGTTCTCTAATTGACAAGTTTTGAAAACGTGGGAGCGTAGAAGGTTTGTGGTACTCAGTGACATTCTTTTAAAACATAAAACATTTGCAAATACCTTTCACTTTGTTTCCTGATAGATTGGGATAATGATTTTCCCCAATACTTGTACTTGTAAACAAGAAGTTGCACACACCTCTTGGTTTTATGTTTTATGTTATTGTACATTTCTTATAAAATACAAAACTATGCTTTTATGTTCAGTCTGAGATTTTCCTTCAATATCTACTCTAATTCTTGGCTTTGGCATGAGTCACTACACTTGCTTCCAATGTAGCTTTCCTTCTTTTGTGTTAAAGAAAATTTTGTTCAATATTCTTTTTAGTCTTTATTTGTTTAACTTTTAAACAGCTCCGAGATCTTAGTAGTTTCTCTGTTTCTCTTTATTATAAGCTACAGATTCCAGATCCTGATAGTGAGCTGAAACTAGTGTATCAGCCATTTATGATACAACTCTAAAAAAAAAAAATTAACCTATGATTTTTCAATGCTACCATCTTCTTATGGATAATCTACAGAAGGAGGAGTCAAAAAGAAAACAAACCCCCAGGTATTACCCACCTTTCTTGAAAATGGGTCATCCAGACCTCTCCTTTCTTCTTCTCGACGACGCTCTCTTTCTTCTATCTCCATTTCTCTTTGACGTTTTTTCTTCTCTAGTTCTTCCAGTTTTTTGACACGCTCCTGGTATTCGCGCTGCTCCTGCTCGCGTTTCTCACGCTCAATGCGCTCCTTTTCCTCACGCTCTGGAGTCACAAACATAAACAGAACATATTACCAATACAAATTCCATTATTTTGCTGTATCCACAGAAGGGTGACAAAATACAATCTCTCCCCTTTGATTCCATATTAAAAAAAAAAAAAAAAAATCCAAGCATTTCACAAGATGCATTTGCATTTAACTAACCATAAAAATCTTCTTTCTGGAAGTACTCTAAGTCAAAAGCCATAGGAACCCTGAAACACCCATTAATGTGACATTTTGAACAACAACTAGCACGAAAGCAAAGAAAACATTCCAATACTTGTACATTAATTCAAAGGACAGACCACAAATGTGCCAGCTAAAATATCAGTAAGTACCTCAGCATGGCAGAGGATCCCTTCCTTAGAAAAGGTCAAACCAAAAAACCAGCTGTGTCAGAAATTTGATATTTAGGATTGCTTGGGTTTTGTTTGGTTGGTTTTTAAATATTGTGTGATTATGAACTCTATTGATATAAAAAAAATCTTCATCCACCAAGTGACAAGTAGAACAGAAATTTCCCTTACAGGATACCTATCATCTCTTCTCTTCTGAAGCCCTGAAGCAGGCTACCAGACAAAGCAATTCACAAGGGCGTGAGTCACAACTCTTGAGTTCTTGATCTGACATCAACGTTCCCTTTCCATTCTCTTTCAGTCGTGCACAAACAAGTGGACAGAATTCAAACTAAACGAGAAGTTGAGACTTTGGTTTTAGTCATCAGCCTTTCTTACGTTATCTTCTCCTTTATTCACATATGGGAGAAGGGGAGGGCAGGAAAGATTCACTTGCTTTCATTTTCCCTTCCTCCCATAAAGCTTTACCTTCACCTCTGTGTTGTACACGCAAGCATTCAGAGATGCATTAGGTAAAACGTTAATGGTACCTTTGTCTAAGAGCAACAACAGAGTCTACACCACTGACGGCGAGTGAAAAGACTTCCTCTGATATTGTGAAACAGGGAAACCAGAAGTCAACTGCGTACACACCTGGAATGGGTCAAGGATGCAATGGATAAAATGATCACATTCTTAATTATACCTTTAAGCAGCTGTTCTTCGCGTAATCTTTGCTCTTCCTCCTCCTTTTCTCTGTAGTAAGTAATGCGTCTCTCTTCTTTGCGTTGTTTCTTGCGTTCCTCCAAACGATTGCGCCTCTCTTCTGCCAACCGTTCCTGGAACTGCTTGAGTTTATCCTGAAATACACAGAATACACATGAAAACTGAAGAAATGTAACATTTAAGAGCTATACAGATATACAGATTGCTAAATAAAGATGCACAGAAACACAAAGTAACTGCAACTTCACTAACTCTGTTCCACTGAAAAACGATTATGTGTTTCCCATTTCAGTCTCTTCCGCAATATGTTTTGCAGAAGGGAACATACTCCTACTTAGAAGCCAATCAGCATGCACAATTTTAGTCCTGCATCTGCTTCTTCAGGAAAGTAATTACCTGAATAATAATTTACTTGTATCTAAACTACATTATCTAAAATTACCTGTATTGTTGCAAAGAATCATATGCAGTTACTTATCTTAATACAACAATTTTTGCCTTTTTTTCCCCCCAATCAGTTCTTACAGCAACATAGCCAAATAATCAAAGCTACAAAGAGCCTCAGCATATGTAGAATTTTACAAATGAAGATCAAGAAACAAAGGCACGGTTCATTCCCTGCCCTCAGAGTCTAATTTGTTACTGAATTTTGCAAAAATAAAACATAATTTGAAGTTCCAAATACTCAGACTTTAATACTTCAATTTTATTACAATACTGTATCTCACGTACCTCGTAAACTGTTCTCCGTGATGCTTTGAGCCTGGCTTCAAATAAATCTCTATCCTCCAACATCCTTGAGAGTCTGTTCTTATGCTCAAGGGCCTTCTCGCGCTCCAACTGCAAAGTGGTGATCTAAAAACAGATAATATAAAAAGTATTACAATGTAAAAATTATTATACATTTGCATTCAATTTACATCAGTCACTCAAAAGAGAAATTATTTTTTCCTCTTTCAGATCATGGACAGAAGATACTGCTGTCCACCAGCAAACTGTAAAGCTAACATTTCATTCTTCATAACAACTTTTTCCTTTCTTCCCTTGGATTGAGCTAAGGAAAAAAGACAGTGCAAATCCCACTATTTTTTCATTCACTGCTAATGGATTTTATCATCTGAACAAAAAATTCTTACCCTTTCTTCTTCCTGTTGCTCCCACAGCTCCATATCATGAACTCTTTGCTCCTCATATGCAGTCTTTATTAAAGGAATTTCTTCCAAGCGCTTTGCTCTTTCAAAATAGTCGATCTAAACAAAGACAACATACCTTCAGCATGTCACAACACAAAGCCCAAATCTGGAAGGCTCAGTCTTCAGCATCCCGAAAAGAAAACCCCAGTATCTGGAGACTTGTCCAGTATATCTGATATATTATTGTTACGTAAGAACAACCACTGAGAATTCTTGTTGGCCTCCTCTCAAGCTCCCAGTTCAACCGCATCCTTTTTGAGATAGACTAGAACTGCACACGGCACTTGAGATGCAAAACCACCAAGTTCTCATCACTGTCTAATAATGTTCAGTTTGGAGCCCATCACTTAATATATAAAGCTCAAGACTGAGGGATTTCCCCCCGACTTTCACTACACAAAGTATTTTAATCTACGTAAACTGAACTTCATTCAAAGATTCTTCCTTCTACCCCAGTTGCTAAGTTTTCTTTGGTCAAGAACTCTCTAAAACGGTTTTTGGAAAATCCAGCTCCATTACACCACCCAGATCATCCTGACTCATATGTTTGTTTTGAGAGCTTCAGAGAACTCCAAGAGGAGGCCCTGGCTTGCAATTCTTCTACAGAAGTTGTGCTGACCTTTCTGGGCAGATCGTATTTACCCAGGTAACTACTAATTCTACTGTTTAATTTCCTATTACTTTGCCCAGTATGAGCATCAGGCTGAGAAGTCTTTATGTAAGTCGCCAATTTCTAGTATCAAACCAGTTTTAAATGGACTGAATTGCCAACTCTATCACATGACCTCTGTTTCATTCTTGAATACTGTCAAAAGTCCTGAGTGAGTTTCACCTTGCCCGGGTTATATATTTCTATTTACTGTGACAACGTGTTGCTCACACTTCTGTAGTCACCCAAGCTTCAGGCAGATCCTATTCCGCCACCTAGAAGGGCTCTAGCAGTGGAATTTTCTCCGTTTCAGTGAGGACTAATATGACTAATTAAATTCAGCTTCTCTGTAATGGCCTCACCTTCTGTGAACAATTAATTTTCTCAGAACACTTTCCAATTACAACTCTTTCAAACTAAGACTCAGTTCACATACAGCTTAAGGGTCCATTTTCAAATCAACTCCATTAATTAGAACAGATTTGTGCACCGATATTAGAAACTTGATTTTTAACCCATTTACCTGTTTTAGTTTCAAACAATAACATTTTCAACACCAATATTATATATGTATATAAGAGTTCATAATCACTAATTAAAGCACTGTATAGACATGGTTTTCTACCCTTCCTACATTGTACCTTTTTCTCCTGATTCTTCAGACGTTCCTGAAGTTCCTTCTTTTCTTTTTCAAGTTGTTCAACTTGTTTAGCCATAATGAAGTCAGGATCCAGTTCTTCAAGATCCTACAAACAAGTAAAGTTATCAATACAAAATAAAATAAACATTTTTCTATTACAGATGTGATTTGTTTATTTATTTACATTTCTCTGCAGTTTTCCCCTTAACTTTTAATTACTTTGCTTAAACTCAGTTTCTTTTCCTCTCTTCTAGGTAACTTGCATTTTAGTTAAAAAAAAACTCTCTAAAGCATTTTTATGGTGATTTTCAATTGAGACAGTCCAGGTGCTACAAAATTGGACCTGCAGGTCTATTTCTTATTTCAGATACTGTTCAAGCAACAAGAGAATTAAGGTTTACTTACACTATGAGCAAATTAAATAAGTGTCAAACACTCATTTTTAAGAGAGGCTGTTTATAAACTGTTATGTGTTACAGAGGAAAGCTAGTAAAGAACATGAAATTCAGGCAGGCTAGCAACGCAACACCAAAAACATTAAAAAAAAAGCTCAAAACTTGAAAAATAAGTTGTCTACCTCAATATCAATATCTTTAAATGCTTTGGCTCCCAGTTCAGTCTTCTTAATCTGCTCCAAGCGCTCACGAACAGTCTTCTTTTTGATTTGTTCATGCTCTTGCAGGATACGCTCCTTCTCTCTTTCCTTTGCCTCCTGGCGCAGTCTCTCCTCTTCAGCTTTCCGGACTTTTTGTAATTCTGCTTCACGTTGTTCCAGTTCTTCTTTTTCACGCTGAATGTTTAAGCTTTCAAGGCGTTCCTTTCTCTCCTCTATAGTTTGACGACGTGCAAGAATTCGCTGATGCTCCTTCCTTGAATTTTTTAGGAAGGCAGTGACTGCCAGCTGATGCTGTTCTTCCTTCTCTTGCTGAATTTAAATTAGGGATAAGACAATGGTGTAAGTAGAATATCTTTAAAAAAGCAGAAAGCACAGCAAATGCCCCTCAAAGAGAACTCAAGGTTAGTTTTACTCTCCAAACTTGCCAACTGGATGGAAATACAATTGTAATGGCTAACCTAGTCACTCATCCAAGTGGCATAACAAGGCAGTATCAACTGACTGGAACCACTTGCTAATGGGGAAAGTTGTCTGTATCAGACAATATTCCATGACACATCTTAGGTACGATATTTTCACACTTTTTTTCTGTCCAAAAATACTGCACACCCTTATGTTAGTGATATTTAAGACTCTAACTGAAAGGAGGGTGGCGGATCAATCTTGTTTATCTCTACGTGTGTTAGCAAGTATAGCACCAGCTGTGCTTTCACCAAAGCTCCCTTGTTTCTGAAGCTTTGTTTTTTTCCAAACACACTGGCATAAAAGAAAAACATCCTAATTGACAAAGCACTATCTGTGAGATGACAAAAAACTGATGGTTGTCTCTCAACAATTTAGCCATAAATGTTGTATATAAACCCATTTTAATTGAATAATAATAAGGACTAGATTTCTAGACACTAGCATATAGATTATTCTCTAGGATTTTTTAACACTCCTCCTAACCATCCCAGTGTTCTACTCCAGAGCACCTATACAGTTCTCTGCAGAGATTCCTGCTGCACACATGATGGGGTATAATTGTCCCCACTCAGGGAGTTGCCCATTTTAATCAGCTCAGCAAGCAGCAAAACTGCTCACTACACTCCCTCAGTCACGCTGCTCGTGAAATGTGAGTTAGCTCAGAGGTATTTTTAGTCATCTCTCACTTCTAGGGCACTCAACAAAAACACTGAACATTCTTTGTTGCCAATCTGCAAGCACTTAAAAGATAAATGAAGGTGCGAGAAACACATAAATGAATAGCTTTAGATTAATTTAACAATTTTGTGAATTTTAACAAGTTTGTCAGAAATTAAGGTTTTAAGCACCTGAAAGAGTGAAAGGTTTCGATCGGTACGGTAAAGGAAAAGAGGACATTGACTTGTTTTGTAGCTTCTCTAACCACACAGGTCCATATTAACCTTGATACTGTACCCCAATTTTACAAGCGCATTTACTAGCATTTTATGTCTTATTCAGCTAATTGTACTAACACGCTAAGTATAAGACTATTTGTCATTTCTATCTATGAATGCAAAGATAAAGCATGTTTTGTTGTTTCAAACCAACAATCCATCTGTATGATACCAATCACTAATAAAATCTTTTTAGGGGAAAGCCTACACGGAAATATTTTCATCTTCAACACTATAAAAGAGCTAACGTATGTTTAAACTAAGCTAAGTAAGCTGGCATTAGGTGTCACGATACAGTCCTACAATGTGTGTTTGTATTTTAAGAATATTACTTAATATTTCAACCCATATAAAGAATCTAACATGGGCACCTTGCTATTAGCCTTTTTTCCCCATGTGGAAAAAATATTTGTTACGTTTGCTATGAAATCCTTCACAAAAATAAAGCAAAAGAACAAATTACCACTGCTCATTTAAGAGAAGTGAAGGTTTAACTTGCCACAACCAAGGCACGCTGGAAATCCAAGACTGATTTACACCTTGCACCTACAGGGCTCTGGAGAACCTGAAATGTGAGCTCATCGGTGAGTCCGACCTTGAAGCCAACAGCCCCAGCGAGGAGGACAGGGAGTGACAAGGACAGGTCATTTCTTGAGGTGTGGTTTCATTTGTTCATGTTTTTAGATTCCGCTATGAAGTTACATTCCAGGTTCTTCACAACAGCAGTTTCTCCAGGAAAAATAATGAAAGCAGGCTCTTGGATTTTCAAAAATGCTGGCAAAGTTCTAAACAAAGCCCAGCTCTGTAGGCCCATCTATAGGTAAGTTATTATTTGGTATATCCTAAACCTGATATATGCAAGACTGGCAATTTAAACTCCGGCCTCTTGTGTACATTTTGACATTTTAATTATGACTAAACACTGATTAGTTGGGTGCATTAAGAATGATTTCTTCTTCTTCACAAGCACAAATAGCTGACTACCACCAGCCTGAAAAAAATGAAATGAAAAGGTACATCTAATCTGAGGAGACACGTTCATGAAAATATAAGCTTCAGTGTAAGTGTCAAGTTACTAGTTTACATTTCTACTTAATCCATAGGTATATAAATGCAGCCCATCATTACTGTCAAATCAGATGAGAGATTGTTACTACAATCATCTGAGAAACAGAGTAACACACTTCTGAAAATAAAAAAAAAGTACAAAAACACTGATCGCTCTGTACTCAAATCCTTGCAAAGTCAAGTTAAAATAATAATTAGAAAGCTCACTGCCTTTCCTATGCCAAGGAAAGGTGAAGCAAGTAACTCCTTCAAGTATGATCTCAAACTTCAGAACAAGCTTGTCTTGCTAAACCAGAAAATTTAGGTATTTTAGAACAGGTGAGCATGTAACACATGCAGAAGGTACTTTGTCATTAATAAATACATTAATGCTACACCACATTTGTATATATTAACACCCCAAGGATCAATTATTTGCTCTGAAGCAGTAACAATATTGATTGAGAACAGACAAGTTGATCAGACAAGCGAAAAAATAACAAAAGGCTGCATAAAACCAACAGCTAAACGTCACACAATGCACACAGGGGCAATGTCAGAACTTGTCAACATTTTCAGAAGACTTAAATTGACCTACCAGTAAGTGAGGAGGCTTAATGACTGCAAGAGCCTTAGCCAGAGCTGAGGACATAGCAGTCAATTGATTTCTAATTTGCTCAGAAGGCATGCTTTGCAGTTGAGGGCCTAGTGGAGCATCTTCTCTAGTACTGTAATTCAAATCTGAACCAAAACTCAGTGTCCGGGTAGTATGATCAAGGCGAACCTTGGGGAAAAAATAAAAAAGAGGGGGAAGAAAAAGGATTGTATTATTTATTAAATAATTTCTCCGTTGCTCTGCCTGTGACCAGTATGAGCCAACAGAAGCTCTAAGCAGAAGTTACTTAAAAAAAAATAAAAGTTTTAGCTATCCCAGACTACAAGAAATGCCAAACTAGTAGAAGAAAAATAGCACTGTGAACAAAAGTTGGTTTGATTTTCATGGTTTAAACAAAACAAGCAAACAAAACCCAAGAACACCAAAACAAACAAGATCACTGGAAGAGGGCGAACTTCCAATGATTGTATGAAATGAGCACTGCAAGACAAGTCACTCTTGCCTTTTCCTCCACATTAGCAATAGGCAAAACCAGAATCATGACTTTAATACAGACAATTCAATGCGTCTAAAATATAAGCTAAAGCTGTGTGTTAGCCTAAATCAATTAACTCAGCTTTAGCTAAAAACCTGAATGGATAATTATGAAGCAACCTCAACTAAAAACTACTTGTATCCCATCACCGGCTTGAACATTTCATTACAGGCTGTCATTCTTTCAATACAAACAACTTTACCAATGATGCAATCTTCAACAGCAGCTGACACATCTCAGACATCGGTGTTTTACTTCATCACTTGGTTAGACAAAACCCAACATCAGCGACTACTACCTCTTCAGTTCCCGCAACGAACTCAGCACAGTCAGAAATTGGCACCCCTGTTTGTTAGACTTCCTTCAGGATATTCTGAACTATATGACTGAGGCTCACAGGGCAAATTTCAGCAAATTTTATTTCAACTTTTACTTGTACTGGACTTACACTAATGATTGTTGATCTAATCAAAAAACCACACCAGAATGCAAATATTCGTCAATTCTTGATATACCGTCACACCCATTGTTTCCTCTAGTTTATCTCCATCTATCAGAATCCACTGTCTTCCTTCAGGTTCAATGTCAGCCAGTTAGTTTTCATCCAGTGTAAGACACATGAATCCATACATCATCTCACAAAAGTCTTTTTACAGCACTTACTTGTAAATCACAGTGTCTGGCTGCATCAACAATATTACGTTCCAGCTGGAAAGCATCAACAAAAGGAACCAGGCTAACCAGACGAGAAAATTCAATGCTTTGATAAATTTGGGCCACCTGTATGTGAACAGAAACATTAGGTGTTTTTGTTGCTAAAAAGAGATTAGAAAAACAAGTTGTTGTATGGGCTATAATGCTAACTTACTACATTGCCAACAAATCAATGTGTACATGCTAATACAATTGCAAAAACTCTATCAGGATTTTATTTCTGTACCATATTCAAACTTAACCTAAAATTAAATGCCATTCCTGAACGGCTTCTTTGTATGAAGGAGACTGGCAGCAGTAACTACATACAGCTACGCTGCTAATTAGCCTTCAACTATTTCTTTAGCACACCAGAAATAACACTGCTCATCACTTGTAACGAAAGCAGGTCAATGAAATGTGCATTTTATAAAACATCTAAACACAAAAAAAACAAAACCCAAAACATCCCACCCAAACCTTGCTCCAAAAAAAGTTTTAAGAAACAATGAATGATGTCAATAAGACATCACAGATCCTTAATGAAAATCTAGCTAAGAGATTAGGCCACTGTATGCAGCCAATATTAAGTATAGCTACTGTGGCTGTACCTAAATGACATAAAACCCGAAGATGCAGGTTATATACTGGAAAAAGGCATTTCAAAATCATAATTTAATAGAAAAAAATTACTTCAGCATGGCAGTTTCCAACGCATTTTCTAACTTATGTATACTTATGAACATACATTCTCTTTGCTCATACCTGCTGCAGAAGGCGAAGAATGGTATTGTTTTGCAGGTGAGGAACATACAGCTGCAGTTCAGGTTCCTTTTCAGCTTGGTCTTTCACCCAGTTCAGAACCTATCAAAATTCTGAAAAGTTACTCTATCTGCACCAACTCTTGAAAACTTCAAAATTAAAAGTACGAAGCATGTTTCTTAAATACTTTCGATTTACAGCTCACGAAAAAACAGCACTTCTGTCCAGACACTAAATTGTTTTAGTGAAGTGTATCTTTTGATCAGAACACTTTTATCTATAATGGATCGCTAACAATTTTGTATGAAGGTGACTGACAGTACTGGCAACATTTACCATACTGCTAATTTACCTTCAAGTTCTTTTTAGCACCTCAAATATCTTTGTTCCCACTATCAAAGAAAAAGAACATGATGTGCTTCACCAATTGCAGAGTTTACACTAACCTAATCACCAGCTCTCACGTTATTTTACCTCCCAATACTCTACATTTGAATAGTAAAAACAGTCATTGTTATATTTTTCCACTTCCCACACAACCCGCTTGCATGCATATGCACATGGTTCTTTCATTTCTGCCTCTTTTAACAAAATTTAACTCGGTGTCAGCTCCACCAAGACTTTTGATATGTTCCCAAAACTCTGCACCTTCACAGGGGGTCCCTGAATCGCTCCCTAGAGACCCAAAAGAATTTTCATTCTATTTCAACAAGCTGGCGCACTATGTAGAACAGATGTTACATACATGTCGTTGGAATTTGACCAAATAAAACTCACCATTGAGAATTCTGGCAATAGAAAAAGCTTCTTGGTATTTACCACAAATCAATACCCAAATAACAGACCAATATTAGTCAACACCAATTACTATAGAGACAGAGCTACAAAAGTTACCTTGCTGACACGGCCGCATAACTTGAGTGGGTGGAAGTCTACTTCAAGCCAGTTGTAAAGTTCTTTCACTTCTGGAACAACATATTGCACTACGTTGAACCTTACCTACAGTCAACAACAAAAAAAAAAGTTCTCAAAATAAATGCAATATTAACAAATAGTTATGCTTTAAGAATTTTATATTCAAGAAGTTAAACAGGCACCATATGTAGCTTTTAATACAGGAAACTACTTATTTTTTATTACAGCATTCTTAATTGCAGTGACAGTAACACTACCCTACACCACTTAACCGTATTTAAAAATGGAAAAGGAGGCAAAAACCATACAAATAAGACAAATATCTGGACTAGAGCACCACCCCTCAACTTATTAGCCATTTCTAAGACATAAGTCCTACTACACAGTTGTAGGCCCACATACAAACTAAAACCACACATCTCAGTTCATGAGTAAACTTCTGAAGCTTTAAGTCGTGGTTTTAAGGTAAACTGGAAAGGTACCAGAAGAATGAACACAAATTGTAAAATGAACCTTGAAGTTTTGGGCATGCATGCAAATGGCTGCAAGAAATTCAAGCATCCTCTGAAAATATCTAACTGTAACTGAATGTCTTATTTGTTTATGAATGTCTGGGAAGATCTGAAGATAGGAAAATCTAGCCTCCCTTTAAATTAAACACAGGGAAGTTTTTGTAATCACTTTGATCTTTATGGTCTGCTGTTTGATAATGACCTGGGCTTATACAAAATACATTTAAAACAGAAATAAACACTTGGTTCAGTTAATTACACACCTCAGAGTAGGGGAAACAACACAAAGTTCTAGCTCACATCCCTTTTCAGAGCCCTCAGAGTTTCAAAATGACATTTGTTGCTTGGGTGACACAAAGGACAATCTTACTCTTTAGTGCACACAAGCATTCAGGCCTCCCATTATTGCTGTCACTTCCAAACAGTCCTTCTTGTGAAACTGAAATTTTAACACTATACTGTAATTCATACAATTAATCATATAGCTGTTTTAACTTTTAAACTGTTGCCCCCTAACTAAGCACAGTGCTCTAGAAGGAAAACAGCCCAAAAAGAGGACTCGCGTGTTTAAAAGCTGCTCATCTGAAGACCGTTACCTACCATGTCATTAATGAGACTGGCACGTGTAGGGGGGGCCTGGAGACCCAAGAGGGTTGCCAGACGTCGCTGCTTCTCAACAATGATGCCATCCATATCCAGAAGACGAGCAATATCCGTTCTCTCAGGAGTTATAGGAATCGACAGAGTGGCCAAAAGGACTCGAGTAGACATCCTGTTGACAAAGTACAACCACAAAAGATGAACTGCAAGAGAACACTAATTAATTCTTTTTCATGCACGTGCCAATTCAAGCGTAGGAATAAGTAGCATTCATGATGCAAAACTGTGTAAAAATACCGGCAATAATAGAAAAGACACCAACTGCAACATAAGATTAGAGCCAGATGTATGTTTTGCTGTAATGATACAAATTACATTAAATTTTTAAATTCTGACCTTGGTGTCTAGATGAAAAGGAATATAAGAATTTCCATAGAGTATTTATTCCTACCAGATTCTCATTCTATAAAGGCCTGTACATGAACATCAGAGGTTAATGCAGTCAATGATTCCACACACCTCAAAAACCTCGCCAGTTTCACACTTGTCACCAAAAAATTAAAGGCCATTTGGCTATATAGGCTTTTATCTATTAAGGAGAAGTTTATACTCGTTATAATGAAATCTTGTGAAGTAAATGCCGCTACTCGGAAGAGAAAAAGGAAGCAAAACACAGATACTAATTAACTTGGTCAGCTTCCCAGCCAGTAACAGAGAAGGAAACTAGACTGAGGTGATCCTGACGCCTACACTACTCACCCCGCAGCTTTGTAAAATACCCTACTTGCTCTAGGTTTCTTTTGAAGCAATTAGTACTGGCCCTTTAAGCTCATAGCCATACACATCATCTGCTACTTCTGGGGTACAATTTAGTTTACTTTTGAACCAATGGAATCTAAGATCACATTAAATATCTTGCCCCACCTCTGCATCTCCTCTTGTGTGAGGTTCTTTCGCATTTCTCTTGACAAGTGATAAAGTCGGTGAAGCGTGGATGCATGAAAAAGAGCATTTCCTGATTTCCAGAAGACAGTTGAAACTTTGTGATAGTAATTTGCCATCAGCTGTGGTTTGGGTGGTTTCTTAGACAATGCAAATAACCCATGGATATCCTCCACTGCTTTGAAAGCTTCCTAAAAGGAAAAAAAAAATACACTACTTTTAGGAAGTATTTTTTGCAATGCCCCCAAAAGGGAAAAATATACATTCATTAAAGGTTGTAAGACTATAATTATTTAATGCCACTGAAAGCTGTGATACTCAGTTTTGCCAGCTACATGAAATGAAATACTTCTTCCCTATTAAAGGCATTATTGGGACATACTGCAAATCCATTAACTATCTGCTTGGAATTTGGTAGTTAACGATAAGTTAGCGTAATTTTTTGAAATTGGTTTCCGTCAGATTTTCAAGCTACAAGCTGGGGGGGAACCCAAACCAGAATAATAAAAATTCTACTATTTTACTATTATACCAATTCTATTGTTTACACTTTTACCATTTTTCACAAAAATAATTTTTGTGAACAAAAATGCGTATAGTTTCCCTAAAAATACACATAATCTTGGAAATGCCTTACATGTAATTACTTACATACCTAAAATGGAAACAACACAACATTGGAATTCTCCAAATTCACAAAAGCAAAAAACTACAACCTTGGCTTTTTAAGAAATTAGACATTAGAAAGGCTGGAAAAGCAAAGCACCTCTGAAAAATTTGCTTTGATTGTGCCCTCACGGGCTAAACACTAACATAATTCAACCAGTGACACCAGGGCTTTAACGATTACCAACTGCTTCCCAGTGATCTAGTTCATGAGACTACAAAATGGCAGAGGTGAAGGTGTCATCATCAATTTCTCATTTTCACAACTCAAAATGACTTTTTACCATTAACTACCACCAGCAGAAGCTTATTCTGCATCATGGAATCGCCTAGGTTAGAAGGGACCTTTCAGATCATCTAGTCCAACCACCAACCTAACACTGACAAAAACCATCACTAAACCATCTAAGCACCACGTTTACCCATCTTTTAAATACCTCCAGGGATGGTGCCTCAACCACTTCCCTGGGCAGCCCATTCCAATGCTTAATAACCCTTTCTGTGTAAAAATTCTTCCTAATATCCAATCTGAACCTCCCCTGGAGCAACTTGAGGCTGCTTCCTCTTGTCCTATCACCTGTGACTTGGGAGAAGAGACCAACGTCCACCTCGCTACAGCCTCGTTTCAGGGAGTTATAGAGAGCGATAAGGTCTCCCCTCAGCCTCCTTTTCTCCAGGCTGAACAACCCCAGATGCCATATGAAAACAACAATCCCAGGAACATCAGACTAAGTGTTCAATATGCACACAATACCACATTCTAGATATTAAAACTTTATTCTTTAGCTATTATCCTGTCTTTACCTTAGAGAATGTACCACGCAACATGATCTGCGTGGCAGAGATTGTGGAAAGGCTGCAGACTAGAGTGTGATTACAGGAGCCCTGCCGCGTACCTGCCACAGCTCCATGCTGATAGCACTGTCAAGCTGCACCAGCCTGGTCTCCAGGTGCATCGACTGGCTGTCGGGGTTGTTGAGGTTGATGGCTGTGCTTTGGTTATGGTGACGCTGGATCTGCCCCAAATGCATCCGCAGGTTGTCACAGAGCTTGCGGAACTCAGCTTTACGTGTGTACTGCAGGCAGAACTTAAAAGCTGCAAAAATGAACAATATAAATTAAGAACACACACTTCACGATAGTTCTAAACAGCATTCAAATATGCAAATCAGTACCATTTAAAAAAAAATAAAAATCTTCATTTACAGTCCAAAGACATATCAAACAAGATACAACCTGTCACGCATAAGGACTAAGTGACAATGCAGAGCACTTCCATCTTGACCTCAAAAAAATGAAGACATTCCTACGTAATTAAGCTTAAGAAGGAAAGGGAGTACACTTTGACTCTCTTTTTAAAAATGTTCCAATCAAAGCAGTGATTCTAGCTTTTATTTTGAACTAAGTGCAAATAAAATGTTGTGAATGGCATGAATTCAGGTTTCAGTTTTGTAAAACATAGGAAAAAAATTCTCAAGTCATCTAAATATGGTGAAGCTTTCAAGTGACTGGAAACGAGACAGAAAAAAAATTATCTTTGATCCTGTAGTTCTCCCAAAAATCTGTTTTCACTTTGCACTGTCACTCTGAAAATTCTAAAGTATCTCTATCAGAAGCAGGCAAAAAGGGAAGTCTTGACACTTAAATACGCTAAAACACCTTGAACTCATCTGATGATCATCTTTCCTAATGTACTTGCACAATTAGGATCAAGAGTTAAAAATCTAACAGACTCTTTTTTCAAAAATTCAAAGCCCTAAGTTCCACTCATCTCTTATCCTTAAGAAATGATCAACATGTAAGTATTCATTCTTATAAATTCAGTTTTGGCAGAATAATGCCCGAAAGAATCAGACTAGACTTCTTCCTATTACCTTCTGCATAATACTTTGCTAAGTTAAATCTGTGTCAAAATTGATAGTGCATCATAATTTTACAGTACCCTCTTGTGTACACTAGTTTTTGAAGTTAGCTGACATACAACGCATTAATAGAAGACGCTTCTTCCACTGTGGATAACAAAGTGAAAACACAACTAATTTTGATCAGTAAGTTAGAAAAAATAAAGATGCAACACCAGTAATTCTCATATTTTCAGTATCTCCAGGGAAAAAAAAAAAAAAGGTAGCATCTTCCTTGCAGATTCTCTTACAAGATCACATCAGTGCCCAGAAATCTCAGTAATTTTAAGGAACCTCTGTAATTTTAAGAATAGTAACTGTGTACATACATATCAATAAGAGATTAATGTATTTCCCACTCTGAAGGAATGTCCAACTAGAAATAATTTATTGTTGTAGTTTTGCAGAATGTAATATAGAAGTCCTAGATCTCATTATACTTTGAGTTTCCAACTTTTTGGCTTACCTTGCTGGGCAATATCATGGTACAGGCGTTCCACTCGAGAATTATTTCGGAGAAGATCCAAACACTGTCTATATGATTCCCACAGAAATTTAACCCAGGGTGTCAAAAGCAGTCGGTCAGTACGATCCTGGGTGTCTTCTCCACTTACAGCACTCAAAAGAACACTAGAGTTGGGGAAAGGGGTAAGGGGAAAAAAAAACCAAAACAAGTGGCTTATTCCCCACAATTCTTATCCATTTTTCTTATCAAGATCTAAGATAAGACTGGACAAATCTGAACAGCTAATTGCTGCTGGACAGTCTATTGCTTATTTTCAATTTGGTCCCTCAGATTTCTCCCTTTTGCTTTAAAAGGCCATAGGTAACTTTTCTTGCTGTTAAGTTTCAAACTTTGGCCCCTGCATACATGACTGACATGTACAAGCTCCAGAGGTAAGAGATATCAGGAGCTTTCATATCCTTCACATGATTAAGCCAAAGGAAACTAATTCCATGATTGTCACCTCTCCTGTTCTACCAGGGAGCTGTGCACTGTACCCCTGTTCGGTTCAAATATCAATGTCTCCTCAGATACTTTCCCACTTGCTGAAACTTCCTTTTTAGTCACCAGCAACGCTGCCAGAGAGCGCTCCCTTCTTGCTGACATATGACACAGAAGCAACGTGTGCCTTACAATCTGCAGACATCGAGAACTGGAATACTCACGGTAAAGTACCAAATCCTTTTAAAATTCTGACATGAAAAAGATGCTTAAAGATGTCAGAAGTAAGATATGATTACCTTGCAGTTAGAGGCCAGAATTGCATTCCCTCATTCACAGAAATACAAGACTGGAAAGCATTCCCAAAACACTGAGACAAATTCAGTGCTACTGCTCATATGATCCCTTTCTGCTTAACACTCTGTCCAGCATGACAAACTTACACAGAATCATCTTCACTAAGCCTTCATTTTTAGAATCCTTTCTGAACTATGCTTCTAATACAAAGTCTCAGCTCCTGTAACTCTCTTCTACTATACTGTTTCCAGTTCTAATTTACTTCCTTGAGTGCTACTACTACATAAAATATCAAAGACGACATTTCAGCAGAGCCTTCTCCAACAGATCAAGCAGTGAATCCAGCAAGTATGAGACATCTAGAAAACAGGACCTAAAGAAACTGTGGTTGTTCAGATAAAGAAGTGTGACTGAAAAGACACATTTTTTAGTCCTCACATACAATAGAGAACAAAGAAAAGAGCGGTCAGTCAACCTTTAATGTCTGTTCCTCTGTAACAAAGCCTATTTCAGGCCCTGGCAATACCAAGAACAGCATTGCCACCCTGGAACAGCTACTGAAAACAAGTCTGTAACCTTTCCATTTTTTGCAACCAATGAGTTCCCAACTTCTGCCAGAGAGCCTTGCTGTTAACATGAAAATAAATCCACAGCCTTCTACTCCACGGCTTTGCGAGTTTTATTTGACTACTACAGTTCTCTTTCCCCACAGTCGCCTACACAAGACAAAATGTCCTCTACTTTGATTATTTCTTCCAATTTTCTATCACCAGTAAATACGACCAGCTTTTTTACTTTCTGTGCCAAGATTTTAATTGAAAGAATTCCCACTAACTTCACTCTTGCCTCTTATCTCCTTTTGCCATTACATGCCATTAGTTTCTCACTGGGCAATGTCTTAGTCACCTTCCAAATCAACTGGAACCATCCCTTCTGCTATGGTATCAACAGCTTTACTTTTCCCCAGGTTAGATTTCCAGCATTTCTTGAATCTAAAAAATTAAATTACCAAATAAAATTCTGATATAATCAGATGTCATCTACCCCTCAGCAAGCCTATACTGAATTTTATCTTATTTTTAACTCCATGTACTACTTCGTTTCTTCAAAACTCATACTAAAGACCTGAATGTTATTATGATGAAGATAAGAACACATCAGCAGCTCTTCAGACCACTGCTCAGTCCTACACATGGGTGATGAGAAAACATGCTGTCTGCTCAGACCGGTATCTGCAGACCTTTAGCACCCAAAATATCTGCTGATATTTTTAAAACTCTAGGATAGAAATTACGTTGTCATTCAACATGAAGAGAAAACTGACTTTTCTGTTCACATCGGAGTAACTTCCATGCTCTAAAAAAACTCTTTCTTTTATTCTAGAATCAATATTCTTACAAAAATCAGTAGTAAAGTGTCCCTTTAATCTTCAGACCATACCTAGGAATGCTAATCACAACCCGCCTCCTCAGAATTTTACTCCCATTTTTCCTGGAACTCTCCACTTATGGCTTAAGATCCTTTTGTTATTCTTTTGCTATCTTCTGCAAGTTTTAATTTGGGTTGACTTAAGGAATTTTGAATTTATTCTCTACACTTTGTGATTGTGATTTTTTTAAAGGATATGGACATATGGTCTCTGCTAAACTCACCTGGAATGGTTTAAAACATTTCTTCACCCCGACTTTGTCACCCCTCTTCCAGAGATGTCACCACATACCTAGCTATACTATCAGAGTAAACGTCACCATTCCCTAAATCGATAGATTAATCTAAAGAAACATGCAATTGGAGCTAACCTCCCTTTGCCTGAAGCAGATCAGGATGTTCTCCCACAAAGAACTGTGACTTCTCGCAGAGCCAGAGAGTGGTTTCAACTTAACCTGGCGCAATTTGCTTAAGCAGGCTCTAAGAGAAGGTCTATACGGAACCTAAAGCAGATATATTTGCTGAACTTTTTTGCCATTCCTTCTACGTTCTCATTATCCATCCAATTAATTATAACACCCAGAATTTACTTTTTATGCCCTTTCTTCTATTATCTCATCAGTTACCCAAGCAAGAATAAAGTAGCATTACCTTTTGTTTGTACGTGCACAATGTGGTCAGACCAGAGGTTACCACATACAGAATTAAATTGGCCTAATATAATTAATAGCATTTGTACATCAACTGATAAAGAGCAGCTTCCAACAATAAACTGATAAAGAACACCTTCCAACAATAAACTCTCCAATGCCATTACAGATGTGGATCTCAGTAGACCCTAGAAAGCAGTGACGTAACTCCCACAACCATTCCTACTCTGTTTTTTCTGTTCTTTACTACTTACTTTCTTTACTTTCCTTTACTCGAACTTAGTATTTTGTTCAATGCAAAATACTGTTCCTATTTTTTTTCCTACCTTTAGAACCTCTAGAACACTACTAGTATTCCATTTCACATCCACCATCTTTGTATCTCTGTTCCCTGAATTACCAATATCCTTCGTGAAAATAAGGACACTTTGCAGCAAAGTGCTGCATTTTAAAGACAGGCCGCCTACCTTTCTGGAGTTTGAATGTTATCTAAGTCTTCTATGTCCAGTACCATCTGCTGGGATTCTTCCTTTGCTGCTTCTGTTTTCTCTTCAGCTAATTTTAAATAGGCTCGAACAACATCTTCCAAAGATTTGATGTTCACCTACACCGAATGCAGAAAATGGGAAGATGTTTCCACCCACAATAAGCAGCAAATATTTAAAACATAAATGTTAAAAAACGAGGAACATCTAAAATGCAGATTAATTCTAACTCAAGACAGATCAGTTACTTTTAGACCTTATCAGCTGACACACACTATGCTTGCTACAAATAAAACAAAAAAAATTCAAAAGCCATACCTGCTGGCAAATATTCTTGTACTGGTACAGTCCTTCTTTTGCCAGGTGACTCTTGCGGAGATCCACGCAGAGTTCCAGGTACTTCAACATAATCGGCTCGTGGATTTTCTGCCATGTTCGGTGTTTTTTACTTTTCATAACATCATAGAGAACATCAAGGGCAGGTTGCTTTTTGCCGACCTCAAGGAATTCTGAAAGTAAAATCCAATTAGCAAAAGATTTGCAAACCGGAAGACACATGTTTTTATGCTTAACACTGTAAACTTTTAGAATTTAATTAACTCAAACCAACGTTCATTGATGATTTGATTTAGCTGGTCATATCAAAATGCTGGCAGATGCAACTGCAGTGGCAGTCTCTCAATGATATAACTGGCAAATGAATGCAAACCTCTCCATTAACAGGAAAATTTCAGGATGGCAGAGATGTCTCTCCATCCATCAAGGCATGACTGGGCGCTTCATACACATTAATAAAATAAACACGTGCAGTTTTAAAGGTGGTTTCATCAAGGACAACAAACACACACCATGAGGCTTGTAGTACAGCACCTACCAATGTCATTCAACCAGATGCAAATCATCCAGTGAATCTGACTTAAAAACTGTCCTGTCCTCAAGCCAGGAAAAAAAGAAAACTTCACTCAGAAAAGTTGTTTGGAATTATTATTTTTTTAACTCTTAGTGGTCTAGAGATTCAGTTTATAGAACAGCTACACTAAAAGCTGCTACAGTCCAACTGAAAGGGCAGACATTTTTTTAACCAGCCTTGCTGCTGAAACCAGTGTCCCATTTATTCATTCCCTACACAGCTGCTGTTACTAACAGGATCTCTCAGCAATCACAGCAACTCCGATCTGTGACACACCGCACACAGATAGTGTACAGCAATACACTATCTGTGTGCAAATACCAAAGCAGCACTGCCAGTTACCAACATACACACAGGCCCTCCGCTAAAGGCACTCCTAACTGCAGAAAAGCAAGACAAACATTGAGAATGGGAAGCAAACAGGTTTAAAAGGTAAAGAGAAATCAAGTACAGCTAAAAGGAAATGTGTGTATTCTTCAAGGATGAGGGGTGGAGTCAGTACCTCCCATTAAGTACCTTGGAAATCACTACATTCCTAAAGAAAAAATGGCAGAAAGGATTAAAGCAGGGGCCTGCTCAAGGTACTTAGACACTGGACAGAGGTTCTAAGTTTTGGAATCTTGGAATCAAAGTTAAACATGGCTAAAAGACGTATTTTGAAAGCAGCAGTGCGTTTTTAATTTAAGGACCAAAATAGCGTGTATTCAGGGCTTAGTTTATGTAAATAATGAGCTTGCATAAGACAAGCAAGTTCCTTTCTAGAAAAAAAAAAAAAAAAGTGTTACATTTAAAAATAACTAAGGTTACAGTGTGACAATATTCAGCAGTATTTTTTTTACTCACCAAGGGAATTTTAATAAAGCTATCCTCCATCCCTTAATTTACACTGTTATTCTAATTCAGTGCTGCTTTTGAGGCAATTGCTGCTCAGCTTTACAATTTTTTATTTATGAAAATAAACTTGAAAAGCATGTTTAATCTTGCAACAATGCCAGGCCATTCCAACCACAACTCTCAGTGGTCGATAACCAACTGGACAGAGCACAACATTAATTCATATTGTTTTGAAACTTTTAATTAACTCTGGTTAAGCAAGTTCTTACCAGTAAGTCAAATAATTACAGCTAATTTAACAGACACTGTAGTAAAAGCACACACAAAGTGAATCTGAAGAGTCAAATACAGTACACATCACCATGCCTTGCAGTAGAAACTGTAAGATATTGAAACTAAGATTTGTAACAAACAAAATGCAAAGCTTTAGCAGCTGAACAGCTGTCAGAACTACATTTTTTCTATTTTTTTTCTGTTATACCACTTAAAATGCTAAAAGGTATCCAAAACAGCAACTGAACTAGCTGATACACACTGACAACTCACCTACTGCCAACCCAAAATTCCAAATTAAGCTGATTTTGATCTGAGAAAATGTACATGGTTACAAAGGTGACAAAGATGTCATGCGTTATCAAATATCTCTAATAGAGAGCAAACCAAATATCTGCAACAGTAAAATGCTCCCAAAAGTTACATTACATCCTTGACTACAAAGCAAGGCCAGATATTAACAATAGCTACGGGTTAGATTTGACCTACATTTATCGTTTAAGGAAAACCAGCCTTTCTTACATATCTATACATATTTACAATCATTCAAGCTCTTCTTATTTCCAAACATCTTCCATGTATGTTGAGCCCACTGAGAACCCGAAACATAAACTGCTCCTAAATGCTGACTTAAGTCTTCATATAAAACACAAACACTTAAACTCTGGAAACTGTGCTGCAGGATCCAATCTAAAACATCAGCTTACATGAAACTGCCTCCTGTGACATACAACCTCCCTCAGGCACGACTTCTTACCCTTTATTATACTTGGACATGGTGAGATTTAGCCCCTGCAGTCTGCAAGACTTGACATTGCTTGTTATATTTTCCAGTCAGTCTATCAAGACAGGATTGCTAACATTTGTCTAGAGGACACTCCCTTCAGTTCCAATCCTTCTGTTCACCTCTACTCCTTCAGTTTATTAGAATTTAGCAAACTTGCAGCAGTGCAAGAGATGTGAATTTAAAGCTGCTCTTCAATACCAGGAAAGCAACAATGAAGTGACAGATTTAAGCAGTTTCAGGTCAATATTCCATCAGTGTATTTACTTGCTCACCAAGTAAGTACAACTTACTCTACCTAAGAATCCTGAAGTTTAATTAAAGTTTATATACTACAGTATGTGCATCTTTTCCAGTAAAAGGACTGCTAAAATACAACTTCATCTTTGGAAGCTGACTGAAGCAGATTTTATCTTCCATCTTTTTATCTTTGTCTTTTATCTTCGTGAGAATGATTTTTACAATGAATTTTAGATTAGAAATCTTGAGAACGTGCAGGACTTTATTCAACATTTTCTTATTAAAACACCAAGTACTTGAATTATATATAGTCCCCAGACTACGCAGCCTCCTCAGCTGTCATTTCAAGACCCGTACATCATCTGTAATTTTTGGATGCCTTTAAGTGTCATCAGGCAATCAGCCTTGTGACAATGAAGGGTCTAAATGGTCTTCCTAAGTGCTTAAAATAGGATACTATAAAAAAAGTAGCCTGAAAGGGGACAGCTGATAAATATAACTAGTTTGGCTTTATATGTGGCAGGCAGCGAGAAACAGCTACAGCACAGTCCTCCTTGGTTTCTATTCCAGGGGCAAACTTATTCATCAGCCTGTGCGACATTTAAAGGAGTTTAATCATTTGCATTCTCACGGGAGCCAATGAAGGATGGGACTTCTAAATACGAAGCCCACATGGAAAAACAGGGCCCAGGACCAGGCCGCGTTCGAATTTATCCCAGGATGGGCGCGAAATCCGGGCCAGACACCTCAGATCGAGCCCCGGGGGCCAGCGGAGAGGTCTCTCCGGTCGGCGGCCACGGCGGCGGCTTTGCCGCGGCTCCCGCGGGCGCAGGCTGAGGCGCGGCGGGGCCCAGGCCGCCCTGCCTTCGGCAAAACAGGCCCCCTCCGCCGCGATTT
>JAHREE010000099.1:1000712-1019502 GCA_033628505.1 Tringa tobata
AGGCTGGGGTTCGGGGCCGGCGGGAGGGGGGGCCCGGGTGGCGGCGCCCCGCTGAGCTGCGGCCGTGGGGCCTGTCCCGACCGGGCGCTTGGCAGCCGGCCGTTGTGCCAAAGGGTGGCTCGGTCTGCCTGGTGCAGACTGAAACCGGGCACGACTCGGCCAAAATGGCTTAAATTCACGTCTTCCGAGGTTTCCGTTATGAAATCAGAAATAGGAAACCAGAGAAAATCATAAATAATGGTCTGGGTAATTGTAAATGGTTTGGGTGCTTGTTGATCAGTATCCTGCTCATATGAACGTGTGTTCAAACTCCTAGTACTTTTTTGCCCTCGTGAAGCAGGTCTAGAGTGGATATTTATTAACGCTAAAAGAAATTAAACCCGTAGCACAAGTGCTGCCCTACAGCTTAAACTGTATCTGCAGAACTGGGTGTTTAGGGTCAGAGTCAGGTGGAATTTTAATCTGATTCCAGGAAACAAACCTGATTAACCCATCAATTTACTTCCTTGCTGCTGTTTGGCATTCTCACAGTGAACATCTTTCCACCATAGAAAAAGACACCAACGGAGATGCTTTGTGGGTTTGGTGTTATCCGTCCGTAACAGCTGAACTGAGGAGTCTGTTGCTGCGAAAATGCTGCCTTACAGATGAAAATAAACTGCTTCACACGTTTGTGTTTGGCCAGTATAAAAGGTCATGGTTCTACATCACAACTGTGGAAGTTCAAGACTCTCCAGCTTTGAAAAAGGTAGGACTCATCCCACTGGGTTTTGGTAGAACGCAGGGAAGGCTTCTGCAGAGCTTCCTCTGGCAGTTTAAGAGGTGTTTTCCCATTGTATGCTGAGAGAAGGGGAAGGGGCTCGAGGTTTTGTGTGCTCACAAATGCAGCTCTTGCCGAGATTTACCAGTCCACGTGTTCAGGTTTTCACCAATATGTGTGTTGGATGGAGGTGCAGAGAGACCAAGATACTCATTGCACAGTTTAGATTCTGTGTATTAAAATGAAGATGCTGTTTCACACCATTATTTCTAGTTTGCACTTCAAGTTCAGCAATTACAGAATCACAGTTTGTCTCTCCCTCTTTTTTTTTTTTCTTTTTGGTCAAAAAAACACTTGGAAGGGGTTTTTCTCCAACTTGATGCTTTTTTTTTCCGAAAGGGTTGGGTCATATTGGGCAAATATGCTTGAATCTTCTATGTTTTCCCTGTTGTGAAGATCATTAAATTGTCTGCTAAGTTTACTCAGTTTTCATATATCATGCTATATTTTTAACTAGAAAGATAATGCCATAACTTTGCATTCCCACAGCAGAATATTGCCTGCCTTTCCTCGCTTACATCTCCTATGAAACTTAAAGGTGTAAATAAATAAAAATAATGTGTCCCGGTGCTGTCTCCAACGGTGGCAGTGGGAGATGCTAATTAAGGAAGACACATCAGCCTGGTCATTGTCTGCAGACTTTTGGCGTCATACTGTCCCAGCCCACAGTCATTCGATTAAGGAAGTTAAAGAGGATTTCTGTTTGTGGGCTTGCTATCTGTGCATTTTTTTCCAGCCTCTTTCAAAATGCGTTGATGCTGTCTGCCTCCACAGCATCTGCCTCCTTTGGCAAAAATTCTGAAAGTATCCTACCTGCTGTGGGGAAAAAAAAGATGCCTTTCTGTCTTTTAAAATAATCTCATGAGATTAAAGGAAAGCAATTCCTATAGAGTAGGGTAAGCAAAAGACAGTAGGTGATAGATCTGGCTCAGTGGAAATGAGTCACATCAGAAATCCATTAACCAGACCTTTTCTGCAGTTAATAACTTGGATCTGCTGCTATGGCTCATTGTTTTCTTAATTGAAACACCTTGTCGGAGGTATAGTAATTGCAGTAAATTCAATAATGTGAAACAGACTGTTCATATGGGGTCATTAAATAAACTGTGTATTTTTCTGTGTGTGTGTCTTACCCAGGTGACCCACTTCTCCATTGTTCTAACGGCTAAAGACTTCAACCCAGAGAAATATGCAGCCTTCACTAGGATACTGTGTAGGTCTGTATAAAAGCCCTTTTGAGGTGCTGCTGTGTGCATGTTTAGATGTTGCCAAGGCAGAAGATTAAATTTCCTTGTGTTGTGTTTGCGTTTGATCTAAGAATCTGCTGGAAACTCAGTCCTACGAACTGTGAATCACATGATCTAAATCTTTGATTTGAGCTTATCTTGAGTTCACGCAGTAAGTGTTGGGTGGTCAGATGCCCAGAAGGTTTTAATGTGTCTTCTCCAGACACACGCCACCACATCCCATGCACTCATTTTCTCTGAGAACATTTCTGAAAAGCATAAATATTTAGGAGGGACGTCAGTATGCGTAGTCGAAGGTGAACATGTTGCATCCCTCCACAACATCTGTACTACACACACTTCCTGCAGCTCCTCTGAACAAGGCACAGCACCCATGGACTTTTTTGCTTTTCATCTAGGAAAATGAGAGCCTTCTGCCTTCTTCCAGCCAGCCTACCATCTTCTCCTTCCCTTGTCCAGTTTACTTGCTTTCATTCACATCCCCATTCTCATTATCTCCTTCTGCATCTTTCTTTGGTTTTCCTTCAGTTCCCAAATTAGTTGGGCCCTGGTTCTTGATGCCAAGAATATTCCCTGAGATTTTGCAGCTAATTGGATGCAATTGTGAGCTTATGGTGTCACAGACCAGTTCTGCAGGGTGTTGAAAAACTGAGATTGTTCTTTTTCACTGATACATGAAACATTTAGTTCACTGTAGATCACATTAATGCTGATGTATCAGCTAATACTTCTTTTCAAATCCAGGATGGATTCCTCTAAACATGATGGGTTTCAAATGTGACATAGCTTTTTATTATAGCTGATACGGAAAACAGGGAATTGAGAGCTTCAGTGCTGTTTCTGAAGTACCTTAACCCATAAAATAGGTTATGGTGTCTCTCTGCTGTCTGGAAGACAGCTAAAAGTGCATGGGTTTTGTAGCTGTGTGGTTTTTTTGTGTTGGTAGTTTTTGGTGGTTTTTTTTTAATGATAATCAAGGACATATGTTTATATTTTTCTTTAATCATTTAGCAAAGAGTATAGAAGAATGTCTTGGATAAAAAATGAAAAGCTAACTAGTCACCCGTCCTGCGTGTAATAACAGGATTTACTGTAGTAGTTGCTTTTTCTTAAAGCAGGTACCTTCCAACTCTGCAAAGAATCCTTAATCTGGACACCTGCTTACATCTTTGTGCTTTGTTTCTATGTTGTAAATGTTGGTTCTTTCATAAAAATGGAAACTCAAATGAAAATACAAGGTAGTTTTCTTATCCTAAAAGACATGTTTTTATGTGTGTGGTGAAAGACTTCTTGTTTAGAATTTAAAACCTCAACCAGGTGTCCAAAATAAGAATTCCTGCCAATAATACCGCTATTTGTGATACTGTGATTAATTACTTTTTTTCCATATGCCTGCTGGTACTGGATGCAGTCAAAATACCAGACTCTCTTCTTTTCACACAGAATCTACTTGAAGCATGGAAGTCCAGTTAAAATGATGGAGAGTTACATTGCAGTCCTTACAAAGGGCATCTGCCAAAGCGAAGAGAATGGGTCTTTCCTCAGCAAGGATTTTGATGCCCGGAAGGCTTATCTTGCTGGTTCCATCAAAGGTTAATTAGTACTAGAAGTCTCTATTCTGATTTCTTCTGTACAATATAAAATAGAATCCAGTTTTCATACGTTCTTCAAGTAAATAGTGCTAACAGTATTATCTGTGCTGTTTCTATTAAGCTTCTTCGAAAAATAAATTATAGTAACAGCATGTATATCTTCTATAAAATATTTTCCCCCTCTTTTCTAGATATAGTATCCCAGTTTGGAATGGAAACAGTTATCCTATATACAGCACTGATGTTAAAGAAGAGAATTGTAGTGTACCATCCCAGAATAGAAGCTATCCAGGAGTTCACCAGGTACTTTGCCAGTCCCTACCTTCCTGCCCACCAAAGTCCAACAAATTTTGAACCTTCATTGAGAGAATTGCCCATAATTTGGGGGGGCATTTTAAACCTGTTTGTTGAAATCCTGCTAAATCCCTCTTAAGGCTTTAGCCACGTTACATCAACTCAGAGAAATTTAACTGTAGAATGAGTGGTAAACTCTGCTCGCAGTTAGAGCAGAAATGTCTGTAGTTCATTTTTACGCACGCCAAATGAGACCTTGTCGTTACTAGTTTTTTCTTACACCATGCATTTCGGACTTTGAAACTTTAATTAGTACAGGTAAAAATCTACCATGTGTCAAATACCGATCTCATTTCCCTAGGACTTTGCCTGCTTTAGTGTGGCATCGACAAGACTGGTCAATTCTTCATTCGTATGTACATCTAAATGAGGAGGAAGTGGAAGCCTTAAAAGCCTGCACAGGTGTAGTGATAATTTATTAATCAAAAATGTAAAGAAAGTTTCATTTCAGTTTCTATTGCTGCAAGGTCTTGCATCAGTGCTCTTTGGGAGAAAATAATGGTTACTTTGCTATGAATGCTACTGTTAAAAGTTAAACAGCATCATTTTCTTTAGAAAAGGGAACTAAACAACTATGTCAGAAGATAACTGCTTCATCTGATGTTTCTGGGTGCATTTGCATTACTCTCCCCCAACTGCAGATGCAAAGCAGCTTTGAGAGTATTTTGATATTGTGATCAGAGGGACTGAAAGGTTTACTGTTGTATAGAAGCAGCTCAGTTTAGATAAGCCACTTTTTTTCCCCCAATTTCTACCCTTGGCTAGTGACTGAATTTTTAGGATTTTTTTTTTTTATTCAGTTCCTAACTCCGAAGTTCCAAATTTTTATTCTGCCTGCTGCCAGTGAAGCCTCTGGCTTCTAATCACAGGTAGACTTTCCCAGCCATGTAGGAGTCTGATCTGTGTGACACATCGCTGTGTGTGCCTCGTACTTAACACAGGATCCAGGAAGAGGCCCTTGGCGTATGCAAAGGTTAATGTGACGCATCCAGTGGCAATGGAGAGGCTTCTCTGTATGGAATAATGAGCAAGGAGACTACTCATCCTCAGTATTTCTGCCACATCACCAACACAGCTTGTTTCAGTTCACTAAACATCTTCCACAGGGAAAAGCTGCTTTTAAGTTTGCTCACCTGGTATGCTATAAATAATAAAATCTGCTGGCTTTATTCCTCCTTTCCAGTCTAATACTGACTTAGACAGTGACAAGGGGCTCCTGAGTGGAGGTTCCTTTTAAAGAGCAAGTTCAGTGCTTTTTCATTTGCAAATGAATAATTTTAGTAGCAAGGTAGAGAGTTTAAAATTTCAAATTCATAACCTGTTTGTATAACACATTGTGTTAGGGATTCATCCATGTTCAAGGAAATTCTGGAAGCTGCTTTTTAAGCTCATCAAAAGTGAAATATTCTGCTGGACACACTCATCTAATGACTGATAATGTCAAGAGAGCAATCTCTTGGATCCAATGAATATTGTCAAATACTCTTAGAACAGACTTTAGGACTGGTTTTGTTTCGTTTACGAAGATCCTAATCTTGCCAACATTCTGCTCTCTAGGTTACGTTGCTGGATTTACAGATTCTGAAGTGAGCAGCAGACCAGACCTCTATGACGTGTATGTGAACTTGGCAGACAGCGAGATCACTATTTCCCCCATAGTAAAAGGTTGGTTGCTTTTTATATTTTGGATTTAGAGGCCGTGTATTTGAGAGTTGATAGTAATTGCTGAAATCTCGCTGTAGGTCAGGCAGTCTTGATCCTTCTTCCATCCAGGTTCCAGCATTTCCATGGCAGTCATGAGGAGGACTCCTTGTTTTGGCTTGTTATTTATATGCATTTCTAGATATCACAGAAATGGTCATTTTACGGGAATGTGTGCTTTTTCTTTTTTTCTCTTACTCAGAGGCAATGACAATGGGAAAACTTCACAAAGAAATTGGACAACTAATTGTTCAGTCTGCAGAAGATCCAGATAAATCGGATAGCCAAGTCATTAAGGTTAATATTTTGTTTTTACATCTAGTTGAATGGCTTCTATTGCTAAACCTTGCTAGATGGGGGGAGCACAAGGAGGGTTATCCCTGAGAATCAGTCTGTCTACCCTCTGCCTCTTTACAAATGAACATTTTTATTCTTCGTACAGGTTTTTAAGGATGACATACTTTGTTTACATTGGATAACAACATGGATACATGTTGTTATCCAATACATAACAACATGGATAACAACATTGCTGAAGAAACTTTAGAAATTGTATTGATAATAAGGCTTCCAGTAAAATTAGTTTCCCAGTTTTATTCTACACAGCATGTATTTTGCTAAATACCTTCTCAATAACATTGTCAGTACCTTTAAAAAACTCTTACCAAGGAACGGCTTCTCAGTTTTAAAGCCTGATTTTTATGATGATGGGTTTTTTCACTTCCTCCCCTGTCTAATAAACTATTAGGCATTTCAGGACTGAGGGTGTTAGTGAAAAGAGCTCAGTGAGCGCAGAGAAAGGAGCCTGTGGAGTGGCTTTATTCAACATTGCACAAGAGCAAGCCGAAGAGCTGTTGCAAGTTTACCTTAAAATGGGGTCTTTATTTAAAATGAACAATTCATTTATAATTTCCTTTTTATTGTGTATTGAATTTTTTCTTTTTTTAGTAAAAGCATGTTAAAATATCATAATACCTAATACTATATTCATGGTTGCTTGTTTTTCTGTTCTTCAAGGATATTTCTCTGAAGACAAAAGAAATCTTGGCTACTTTAGCCTCGCTGACTGAAGTTTCCGATGGCCATGAAAAACCAACCCTTAACTCTGAAGCCCTGAAACAAAAGCGGTTTCCACCAGCTACAGAAAACTTCCTTTTTCATTTAGCAGCTGCTGAACAAATGCTCAAAATCTGATTTTGATGCATTGCAGTGTTATGGACCAATTCAAAAATACTGTCTTTGCCATACAGCTAGGAATACCTGATATTTTATATGGAAAAATTAAAGGTTTAAGAGTGAATGTCAGATTTACCGTGATATAATGCAGAATACCAGAGCTTGACCTGGAACATATGGAGGTAATATTTGGGAACATTCCTGGTGTCCTTATCTTCCCCAACTATAACTTTGTATACGTGGCTCCTGAATTTCCTATTGCAGTGTGGGTGCATATACAGGTAGTGTGGGCCCGTGTGTCTGTGTCCAGGCTGTGCCAGACATTATGGTGGTGGCCGTTTGTCCTGCAGGTACCAGGTGTCGGCCAGCTCTGTTCTTCAGACTTGTCTTCCTGGGGTCTGGAACGTGGGCTGCAGCACTCAGGCTGTAAAACCAGCAGGGTTTGGGTCTGCCAGTCTCTGCACAGGGCTGCACTGAGCACGCTGTGGGGCTGGGTGCTCGTTCTGGGCTTCCAGGTGTCTCAGCTGCTTGGATACCTGGAAACCCCAAATAAACGGACAAGTTCTCTTCTTTCTACTTGAAAGTGTCTAGGTGTTAAAAAGGATGACTGGGAAAATCTGACGTGGTAGCCTTACTATATAAAGGAAGAGGTATTTTAAAGCTCAAGTGGGAGTTGAGCACCTCTTTTGGACTCTTGCCTTAGAGGTTTTCCCTCTTTCACTCCGTCCCATGCCTCTGATGGAGGGAAGAGAGGACAGGATTGCTGTAGTTAAAATGGGGGGTCACAGACAAGTGCTGCTTTACAGCTGGAGTCTTTTAAGGAGTTGTTGGGGTTCTCCACCGACCTGGCCATTCCTTCCTTGTCCATTTGATAGAAAATCAGATGAGTTATAGCCTAATGGAGCAGAAATGTTCAGGTGGGCAGGAACCACGGGTAGAGCACCAACCGCTTAAACTGCCTGAGCTGTAACACAGGTACTATCTGATGGTGCTCTGTGTGAACTACAGGGAGATGGAGACTTTGGAAGTAGTAGTAAAAAACTAGGAAATAGAGAAAATACAAATTTGCCTACTTGTTTGGTTGCATAACCATAACTCAAGGGATTTATTTTATTTTTTTTTTTTCATTGAGCAACCTGAAACTAACTGCTTTCTAGTCTTCTGAGAAGAACTTAAGAGTCTTTGTGGGGAAATACTCTGAGCCAAACAAACTGTTTTTTCTTCAGAAATGTCCACGGCAAATCAGGCAATTCTGCAGCAGCACTTTGTTATAAGAAAAAAAATAACCTTTTTCCTGGCCTTTGTACAGATAGGCTGTAGCATGTGGTTTTACATAGAGATTTTATACTTATGATTAAAACTTTAGTAGCCAATATTTATACTGTTAAATGATTGGATGTTTGCTCTGACACAGACAGAGCTCGTGAATAACTGTGCAAGCAATATTGGTTGGAAAAAGGCTTGGCCTGTTGCTATGTATCATAGATTAAGGAAATCTATTTTCGAATGTGGATAAGGAATGTGGTATCTATGTATAAAATGGGTAGTTATTACAGTCAGTAAATGAAAGTGCTTCAGATTAATCCCCTATTTTCAGGGGTGTAAAATTCTACTTAAACACTTACTCTGCAGTTTAAATTCTGAACACAGAAGCATGTGCTTTTTTTTTTAACTTGGAGAAAAATACTGCAATTGCCTTTGTTTACCTCTAAGTGCTCTGCAGCTTTTTTTTTTCCCCCCATTTGCCCGTTAATGTTTTTTCTTATATGGTTCTTTAGTCTTGCTGCTTCTGGTTTGGGACTCAACAGTCGGAATAGCACAAGTGCAAAATTATGCTGAAAATTCCATTCGGGACCTACTTTAAAGTCCATTGAAACGAAAAGTCTTTCACCAAGAAGAACCTGAAGGTGCTCTGTCAGCTCTCTTAATGCCACGGTGTAACTGTGAAGAAATGCACGTAGTTTCTTGTTAACAAAAAGCCTTAAGGTGTGTCACTAAGGTAGGGAGGGCGTTGGGGACAAGCACAAAGAGCAGAGGAGCTCAGTTACAAACTGACTATCCAATGCTTGCTTTGCTCTCTCTTTTGGAAATGGTCAAGTTGAAAATCTTGCTGTTGTGTTGGATCTTGTGCCCTGACGTTTGTGCGAAGCAAATGAAATGTAATTTTGCACTTAAGGAACTGGACTCCTAGCACGCTTGTGTCTATTAAAAAAAAAAAAAATCCTGAACAGTCTGCCCTTTAATTTATGTAAATGTATTCTTGAATAGTTGGGACCGCTGAGTCACGGGCCTCGGCTCTGAGTTTTGCAATACTGCCATTAAGCTACAGCTTGATGTTTAGGTCAGAAATGTACCGCGCAGTCAAACAGCTTTGTCGTCAGCGCTGGGAAAGATGCATTGGCCTCCCTCAGCTTCAGGACATCCTAAAGATTGTCCTAATGGTCTTGCATTTTCTTAATGACTTTTGCCGCTGTTTCCTCTCAAAAAAAGGTTTAGAATAAAATAGAAAAATGTGCAAGGTCAAGACCGGGAAAGATTTTTGTTTATTTCTCACTTCCCTTTCCCCAGGATGTGCACAAAATCAGATGACACACTTTCTTCTTCCTCCTAGAAGCAAAGACTGTGTGAAATGAAACGTTCATTCGTACCTTCTCATCTGACGGCCTTTCTGTTGGGTAAATATGAAATGGTGAGTGGTAGATTCATACGAATGGTTCCTGTTGACCTGCTGAGAGACGTGTGGCAGCGTGTAGAATAATTGAAAGCCGTGAATTTAAGTGAAAATTGTCTGCTCCTTCCTGAGTTGAGGCGTAAGTCACTCCCCCAGCCCCCCACTTTGCCCAGTGCCCACGGAGCGGGTTGGTGGGGTGGTCGCTGTAGCACAACATCCGTGCTACGTCTGCAGATACTGGAAGGTGGATGTGAACAAAGCAAAGGGGAGTGGGGTGAACAGTCGGTCCCTCCAGTTGTGATCTTGCTGAGTCATAAAAAACAAGCGTAGGAGGTTTTTAGCTGCCTCGTTCTGCAGTTCCTGGCTCCCCTCGGCAGTTCCTGGGCTGGGGTCTGAGCCAGAGGTGAGGTCATTCCCTGTAGCTACCAAACGATAGGAGACTCCAAAAACCAGGCAACAGCTCTTGGTGTTGGGTGTCTGACGGGGCTGGAGCCGCAGGGGAGGGCTCCCTCCCCACCTCCATCCTTCCTCCTCCACCCCTGGGGCCTGCGGGGAGCGAGCATGGCTGGGCTACAGGCCTGGGGGAGCACAGGGACACCAGCTCCAGCTGGGGGAAACGCTTTGATCTCACTGTTTCTTAACGTGGGAGTGGCTGATTTATATATTCATTTTTTTCTAAGCAACATGAAAGGGATGTGGAAGCCTCATTGCATGTTCTTAAATTTCAAGATGACGAGCCAGGCAGGTGGGGAACTGCTGTACTGAGACTGGGGTTTTCCTTAAAGCTGAAAGCTTCTGTCTCCTGCAGTTTACCACACCTTAAACTGGTTCCACCACTCACACGCTGTCACTGAACACACCGGTCGGTGCTAAAGGCAGGAGACAGACCTGCCTTGGGCTGGGATGTTGTTAATCTTCCGAGTTACAAAGGGGAAGGTTTTCCTGTAGGTGTGGACTCTCCTCCCAAGTCCTTCAAACACGATGCTTTGCTGCTTGTCCCTTGTTCCCTTCGCTTACCTCATCCCTCTGGACTACCAGGCGGCTGGTCCTGGCAGGTCCAGAAATGAAGTCTCATGACAATTTTATTTCAAGACCCAGGATGCCAAGGCCTTTTTAGCAATGTATTTTTCCTGCCCTGATTCAGGAAGCAGCTGAGTCACCCCGGGGCTGACAACTGAAATGGCAGGTGCCTGCCCTCCTCTTCTGGAAAATTCTGGTTGGGGCAATAGAAACGTTGCTGAAGAGGAGGGAAAGGGAAGAGGCATTTAATAACCCTGAGGGGGCCATGTTTAACATGGCAAATTTCATCTCAAGTATTCAGTGAGAAGGTGGTGGCGTTTGATAATGGGCAGCTGTAATAACAGAGACTATTATCAGCCCTGTTCCACACGCCTTACTCAGAGTTGTAATGACATCAATTTGCTTAAAACATCCAAGTGTGGTGCCAGAGAATTTATAGCTTGTCTAGTTACCATGGCGATCCAAAGTTCCTGAATGTGTTATCTTCAATTTGTTGGCTTTGCTCTACTGTTGTTTTTTGGGGTTGGGTTTTTTTTCCCCCCTCATTGTTTCCAGTGTGGTTCACGTAACTAGCATTTACTTTAGCCATTCTTAAATCATGTTTAAAAAAGGAGCCGGGGGAGAGGTGTGGGTCTTCATTACAGCGCCAATTAATGTTTACTGAGAGCGGAATTAGACCCCTTCTGAGTTTGCCTTTGGTATGTTATTGGAATAGGATTAATAGAGAAACAGGGGGTTAGAGACCCTGACTGCAGGATGTGAGCTGTTACTAAAGACGTGGAAGGAGACGAACACCTCAGGGAGCGAGGCAGGCTGAGACCGTGAGCCTCTGTGGTATCCAAGGAAAAAAAAGCCTCCTTCTCCCTACTGCCCTCCCCACCTGAGCCTGATGTGATCTTTCCTTCTGCTGTCTCCTTCTGGCAGCTGTTGGAGATGACACGTGGCTTGTTAGGCCTCTGGTCCCACCCAGCTCTTATGCTGTTGACCCCGATGGGATTTTACTGGTTAAAGCACATGACTCACAAAGGCAAGGCTGAGTGTCCCCTGCAGAGTTCCCTAGGTGTCAACTCTCCTTTACCTTTAAAAACTCACACCAGTGGAATAGTGCAAACCCTCTGCCACCCTGAGGCTTTGCAGCTCACAGCCAGCACCCACACTGTCCTGGAACAGCCTTACAGCCTCTTCCTTAGCCTTCCTACAGCCTTACAACTCCTCAGGACAGGCTGCTGCTCCCCTGTCCTCTCCTTCTCTGACCCTTCCCTGCTGTCAGTTGTCAGAGGAAGGCTCAAAAAAGGCAGAACTCAAACAAGAAACTAAACTCAACCCCCTACTTCCTGCTTTTGTTCAGTGCCAAAAGCACAGCAGGAACTGTTTTCCTGCCAGCTGTTTTTCCTTACTCTGCTCTGTGCTGCTGTCTTCTTCTCGGGATGGAGTGGAACTGGGAAATCTTTGGTTCCCTCACACCCTGAAATCTCCTCCAGCAACAGCAGAGCAGTGCCCTGGGTATTGGGCTCTAAGGAAGTTCAATTATGGCAGACTTTGGAGCTGTACTTGTAAGATTATTTCTGTGAAAGCAATTATTACGTTACTTAGTGCATGTTTATCCTTGTCACACACAGCCTTAGCAGCACCAAGTACTTTTGGTGACCTCAGAGCCATCTCTCCTACAACCCCTGCCTGGAGTTATTGCAACCACGGGGTCTCCTACCACGCTTGTGGAGCTGCTTTCTACCTCGTCCCTGCAGGAGAGGGTCTGATCTCCATCGTGTGGCAGGTCAGCAAGCCCTATGAAAGCAGCTGTACTGGGCCAGACCACAGATCTGTTCAGCCAAGCATCACATCCCAGCGGCCACCAAAATGCAGACAGGAGAGAGGGCAGACAGATAAGCTATTTCCCCCTTCCACCCTCTAGTGGACCTGCTAATCTTTTTTAGCATGTAGTTTCCATGAATTTGTATCCTTCAATGGATTCCCTTTGATGGAAATGCCCCTTCTCCTCTTAATGTCAGCTTCTAGTATCCCTAATGCCCTTTGGTAAGAACTTCAGAGTTCAACTGCATGTTGAGCTCTCTGTGATTACCCTAAATCCACTCCTAGCGTTAACAGTCAGCCCAGAGCCCAGCCGTGAGGCTGGATTGTCCCCTCTGCCACCCACTGATCCAGTTGGTATTTATTTCACCTGATTTTACATCTGGCATTGTAAGCTCTTTCTGCAGCTCTTCACAGACAGCCCTGCTCCCCTGAACAGCATCCTATGACCAACAAAATTTATCACTGCATTGACCAACAGACTAAACCTTCTGCCACATCTCAAAGGGCTGCTTTTCTATTTGGATAAACACCATCAACCTGCAAAAGTTTGGATTCCTCATTGTCCACCCACAAGGTCAGAAAGCCACAGGATTGCCCAGTGGCTTCAGTGTAAAAAAACACAAGTTCTAAAGCTCAAGAGGCATCAGGCCACACAACTCCTTTGAGGAGGAGGAGAAAGCCAGGAGTTGCTTCGGAGCCAAGTTTGACACTTGGCTCCTGAACTTAAACAACTAAATTTAACCAATATTATATTGCCATCTGGGGGGCTTTGTCAAATATCACTTTAATGGTGACCTCACTCTTGTCTCATCCTTGAGATGAGCGTTACTGAATACAATGAAACATACGAAGTGAGGATTCTGAGAAAAACCAGTTTGACTTCACCTAAAAGGCTCCTGATGTTCCTGCCTTTGCCAGCTGTGTTCCTGGAAAGCAGCGTGTCCAAAACTGCAGCAGCACAAACTTTTGTATTCAATAGTCTTTTAATTAAGAAATCAACCACGGGAGGAAGCGTAGAGAACGCAGTTTGTGACAACACTGTGTTACAGCGTGTTCTGGTGACTATCACTGACAGCGGTAAGTTACGGGCACGAATCTGCCTGGGAGCTGGGGCCTGCAAAATCACTTTGCAAAGTCCTTCCAGCCCACGCCATCGTACCCCAGAGCTGGTACATCCACCACCCTGAACTCGTGATGTGGTCAGTCAGTGAATTAGTCGATGCGTTCAGAATTCACTTCAACCCGAACAGGCTTTTATATATTAAAGCCAATCTCTAAATTCCCCTGTTGTAGAATAGCTCCGTTTCTTCTGTAGCTGACTGGATTTCCGGTTCGAGGTCTGCTCGCTTTATCTGCAATGTATAGAACAAGGGAATCAGTACCACTGTATCCTGGTATATATACGTTACGTCCTCTTTACTGCACTGAACTCTGCACAAATTGAGATACTGTATTCAAAAGCAAGACTGTATGGGATTTGGGGTTCTTTGTTTATTTGGGGGTTTGAGGGATTATTTTTTTTTTGTTTTGGGGTTGTTTTCTTCCTTCTCTGACATTTTCTACGTGCGCACACAGAGGGGAAGAAATAAGCTTTATTTAAAATGAGAGGTATTCCAGAGATCTAAACAGAGCATTAGTGCTGTTATCTCCGTTCACTACAGAGTCATTTAGGTTGGAAAAGACCTTTAAGATCATCGAGTCCAACTGTAAATATGTGGGTGACTCACCCAGCAGAACGGCTGCTGTGGGCTGAGCCATGGGGAAGCTCAAAGGGAACCCGCCAGCCAGACTCCCAGTACATAACTTCTCACAAATCCCCTCGTTTATGTCCAGTTAATCTCTTATGGCAACAAGGGTAAAGAAATCTAAAGCCAAGAGATTACAATGCCAGAAAGTTTCGGCAAATAAAAGAAGCCAGTGAAAATTGCAAGAGCTGAGTCTGTGATTTTTCTGAGAATATTCTCACAGCGCTGACAGAAGGGAGAGGAAATAAATGCAGAAAGGAGCCCCAGGCTCCTCTCTCACTTGGCCTTTTCCAAAGCCCAAGGTTCCAGGGCTACATCCTCCATTTAAGCCCTGCTGGGAAGGTGCCCTTTCCTGGGGAACAGAGTACAGGTCACAGTGTGGTACAGCAGGGTGAGGAGATGCTGCACGTGAGTCGCTTTACCTCTCTGATGAGCTCACACTGACTTCGCATGAAAGAAAACATTCTCATCTACATCCCTCCCTTCCCCCAGCAGGACTGAAAACAGTGCTGGGAGAGCCTTCATTTTAATCTTTTAAGACAGCTCTCCTGACCTTGCTCGCTTCAGATTGCTGTGAAAATCAGAGAAATCTACACTGAAAAGCGTAAATATAAATAACCCACAACGCAGCTTAGAGCCAGCGAGTCCTGAAAGCCTCTGCCTGGGTCCTGCCTTCACAAGCAGCCTCTCTGCTGCCCCATTTAAGATGCACAGCCACAGTAGTCCTATTGATATTTTCTACGTGGCCTTAAGACTGCTGGCCATAGTGACAGAATGACTATTTAATATAACAACAATCCTAAATCAATTCCTGGGAAAGGACTTACCTCCCCACACTGCGGGAACATGCTCAGCGAGACCGGCAGCATCCCTGCCAGCACTGACGTAATCATAAACATTCTCATTAAAGCCAGAGCACGTGGAGTTTTTGCCAGTTTTGCTCTGTCCAAGACATTGAAAAAGTGTGTCAGTTTGGGCTCGAAAAATAATCTGACAGTGAGACAAAGAGCATTAGCTACTATTTTAACGGTTGAAGTTGCACTGAAATTAATAATAACCTTGGCTTACAAATCCTAAAGATGTTTTCTTACTTTATTTCCTATGCTCTTACTCCTCACTTCCTGTTCTTTCCTTTTGATTTGTATTTAGCTGCAGCATTTTCCAAGCCCAGACTGTCAATACAAGATTAAGAAAATAAGCAGCAAGATCAAAATAATGAAAGAAGGGGCATTAGTGCTTTAAAGTGCCTCAGTCCTTTGACTAAGATTTTTCTTGCGTTACCCTCTTTCCTTTCAGATTTACCTCCTCCCGGCAGTCCTACGTTGCCTTGGGCAAAATTTATTACTTGATATATTTTTAACATTTTAGCTTACATCTGCACGTATATCTTCTGTAACAGGAGCCCCTTAAGCTAAGAAAGGGGGACAGGGAATTGATTTAGGTGATACTAAATTACCTGTAGTATTTACATGACATAGATAATCCCAACCAGAAACTCAGGGCAGGGGAAGAATTCTCTATAACACATACAATGAATTCTTCTTACGATACAAGGTCTCTAAACGTTGCAAAAGCAACAAAATGTTTTACAATACATGGAAAGCTATTTGGAAGTTGGGATCCAGTATTAGTTGCGTGTTCAAGTATGGTATTATCTCTTCAGAAATAACAAATCTGAGCTAAGTGCTGTGAACAACCTTGACACCAGACACCAGGGAATGCAGGTGCTGGAAAACAGCCTGTGGGGAGGGCACAAACACGTTTCCTGCACGGGAGCAGAGAGGAAACCCTCAGAGTTTACACAACCTCCTGCAAACCCTCACAGCACGGATGCGGACATAAGCAGATTCATTTACTTATCTAAATGAATCACAGTAGCTGCCAAGGCAAGTAATGGAGCAAACCCAAGAAAAAAGTGGCAAGTGGTAACAGCCAGACCGAAAACCAGAATAAACACCGAGCAGGCACCCCCAGCCCTTGGGCAATAGCTCCTACCTTTCCACAAAGTAGGTAAGCACAGCTGGCAGGGAGAACGTTGTCCCAAACAAGACCGCTCTGGACAATGCTGTTTCTCTAACGGCCTCCAGGGAGAGAGACAAATAAATGTTGTTAAAGCAGTGCCCTGTGCAGCTTCAAATACCGCATGCTTCTGGCAGCACTTCTTTGTCTAGTGCTCTGGAGTTTCAAGTAACAGGTAAATGAGAGATAAGAGCATTTGTTAGAGGAATTTTTTCTTAAATGGAAACTGAACACCTACAAGTGGCAGATATCCCACTGGTGACTGAGAAATACCTTAAAAAGGAAGTGAAACTCCTGATGCCATATCAAGTTTTCCTACCACGATAATGATTTTGCTGAGGCTTGCTTTTTTTAAGCTGTGCTGAACCTCTTCCAAACAGTTATACCTTCTGGCCATCCTAACTATTTGAAGTTCTCTCTCCAGCTGCCCACAAATCCTTATGCTCATCTAGCTGTTTCCTCCCCTCTGGAGAGCAGCACGGAAAGGGAGGGTCACTGATAGCACATAAAATACAAGTCCTTGCTCTAGTTCCTGTGCCAGGCTCTAGAGAGGATGTTGATGAGCGAGGCAAGGAGCAAATACAGAGTCAGCTTGGTGAGCAACTGCAGCCCAAGGATAAAATGCATGAGCACACTGTAGATAAGGGAATTGCCCTTTGGGAGGCACAGCCTTTAAGTAATATTCCCACTATAGAAGGTGCACATGAGATGTACAATACAGGGCTTTTCTCTGAGGTGTCCCATCAGAAGAAGATCCAAGAGTCTTATATCCTTCAGAGGTGACCAGGGAAAGCAGAAATGCCTGTGCTGGTGTCTCTCTGGCACTCAGTATATTGGTTTGGGGAGGCTGCCAACCCTCGAAGACACAAGGGTTGTGGAACCTGGTTCCAGAGACCTAGTCCAAGCCCACCCAAAGATCCAGCACCTGATCTGGGACTCCTCATTTCAATGCATCCAATTCTATCTACTCTCACCATCACATTCCCTACTCAAAAGGGAATAAAAGGCAAATCAAGAGGGGTCTCCACCCCCTGGCCTACCTTCTCACCAGCCTTCTGTGACACTCCTACAACCTTGCCATTCCTGTCCATCACTTCAATTCCATTCTCAAATTCTGGGCTTCTCACCACAGCCACAGTAAATGCACTCGTCAAGCCTGCAGAGTTAAAGAGGATTTTGCTTTGAAATATCCAAAAGGACTATCTATCTCAACAGTAACATTCCTAACTACGTGCATTTCACATTTCCAGTTCAACGGTTCACAACTGAATAACCTGGCAGCTGAAGAAGAGATTGCCCCATAAAAATCTACTTGGGATCCTAATTTTTGTTTCAGAAGCTTGAGTGAAATTTTAAGGCCCCATCCTAAAGGTGCATTACCATTACAGACTCAGAGCTTTCAATCACTGTCCTCCAGCTCAAACCAAGAGTACCTTGTTCTTAAGAGAAAAGGGAGGGGTTTGTGTTTGGTTTTGGCAGGATTGTTCAAAAAAGACATCAGTGTTAACTGATGGCACTTGTCAATTGCTGGGATAATACTAATCAATTACCCTCAGGTTTCTCTCTATACTTAAGAAAATGGAAGCATATTTTAACACCTGCTCCAAGGAAGACAAGTCAGAAAGCTCTTATGCAGATCCTTGGAAAGATATGAGTAGCCACCTCACATAACTTGGAAGAGAGGAGATGACATTTGTTTTAATTTTAGCAGTTTCCCTCTAGGAAAAGCCAAAAATTTCTTTAAATGGCATTAGAAAAACAATTAATGACATCAAATAGTTAAACTTGTCCTGGTGCAACTTCACCATGTCAGTAGAGCTGTTCCAGTAATGAAATGAGTCCCTTTACCTTGTAAGTCTAATAATATCCTGTTGTAACAACTCCCACTTTCTACACTGTCAGCAGGTCGGTAGCTTGGGGCTGCTGCTGGCTGAGTAAGGAACTACGCCAGCGCACACCTAGAGCCGTGTCACACTCTGGTGTCATGTATGTGCCACACCAGGGCGTGCCAGTTCAAGTGCTTCTACCCTCCTGATCCTTTCATGTATAATGTCTAAAAGAAAAATGCCAACTCCATCCCTGGGTATCTTTGGAGAAACAGTTGTATGTCTTGCATACAAAGGTCAGAAGAGTGCTCTGCAGCAATAAAACTAAAAACCAGCAAGTACCAAATAAAGGTCAGCTACACTGATCAGTGAGTGTTAACTCTCACAGAGGAAGGATGGTACCCAGCAAAAGCAGCCAGAGAAGAAGGTCAGGAAACAGCCAGATCATGTCTGTGCAAGGGCAAGAAAATTCTACAGTCAGATGGGGGCAGCAAATGGCCCTCAAACCAGCTGCAGGACGTACAGTTTCTTTATACTCACCAAGAAGAGGGGCAGGTAGAAGTTTTTTGACAATTAGTTGTGTTAACAAACTCTTCAGTGTGTATCGATTCATGAAGACAAGAGGAAGAGCCTAAGGCATTGGGAGGAAATAGACACCTTCTATTAAAAAAAATGCAGTATTTCAGTACATGCAACAGTTTAGGAAAATAAATCTGTGACTTAGTACATAGTTACCATCTATAAAAATATACAAATGCCTTGGTTTAACATTCCAACAGAATACCTATGTTCTCTAGTCACTGAAGG
>JAHREE010000099.1:1039128-1235466 GCA_033628505.1 Tringa tobata
GAGACCCCCGGCCATCCGGGAGCATCCCCCCCCCGCCCGGTGGGTGAGCGCCACGCAAAAGCAACACGTATCACGGCTGCAGCATCACTGCCAAGCGCAACCGTTTTCTGTCGGTTGCGACTCGGTTTTACATATGTGTTTGTTTACTTGCTTATTGTTTAAAATGAGACGTTTTTCCAAGCTTTTATTCAAACTTCTATTCCCTGAAAACACTTGCTAGACAGGGCATTTTTAGGTGTGGTACAACCTGCAGCCTTTTTTTCCCCCCACTGTTCTCTGAAGTGCCTGGAATCACCCGCTTGCGAGGCTGGGGACTACTGTGATGGACTTCAGCTTTGGTCACTCTGAAGCTATGGGAGTACAAATAAAGCAACATTAGTTTCGTAAAAGAAATCATTCAAATTGTCCTCCCCTGGAGTGATCCTTTTGCTGGGAAAATAGTTCAAATTGTAAAATAATGTTTATATAACTCATGGGCTGTTGAACTTGTGGGGCTTAGTTAAAGAGTAAAGTCCTGAGATCCTCCCCAAAAAGCTCTATAAATAATAAGGGCAAAGGTGTTATTCCATTCAGCAAATCAGTGAATTATAACTTTCCGACTTCTGATGGAGAATTTTTATTTTCTGTTGTCATTTTTAATGTTGTTTTGGATGCCGTTGTTGCTACCAGCAGTACAGTGCTGGCTTAGATTTCAGTAGGCTTTAGGAATACTTTAAAAGACTGGTATTAATTACAGTTATTGTGTGTTGTTTTCAGAGAGCCAATATTTTGCAAGTAATTTTAAATGTGCCACTCAGTTTTATGGTCTTTTTCTATCATCCTTAGCAAGATGGTAACAGTAATATTGGTTTATTGTGTTAAACTCATATTAAAGAAGCTGTTAGCTATAATCCAAATGGCAGAAATTTATCAAGATTTACTCCAAACTAGACTCCAACTTTTCTTTTAAGCACTTATGAAGCTCCAAAAATATGTTTTTGGGGCCTGGTGCTTGTTTATTTTGAAAGTTTTTTTGGAGGGGGTGTGAAATTTTTTTGAAATGAGGAACAAAGGACAAGTTTCGTACCTGACTTCAGAGCCACAAGTATTATGTCTGTGTTGCGTATGTTTCCATGTTTTCAGTTATCGTTGCAAGCTGCTGTGAGTAAAGTGTTTTTAACATTTGCAAGGAGTAATGTAGGTGGATGTCACTGCAGATGAAGAAGACGGACAGCGTATGGAAGACCAAGAGTAAAAGCATTGAGGATGGTGGTATCTAAAAATAAGTTTGTTCTGGGTCCTGCAGACTCCATCAATAGATTCAGCTGGGAGAACGTGTAGCCAAAGCTGAGTACATGTGTGTGTTTCCACTTGTTAAGTCGAAAGTAGAAGCTACGTTAGCTCAATTACATGGAGGTTGGTGCCTGCAATGTGGTACTTAATGTCAGAAGAAGGAAAATGATGGGATCCACTCTGCAGACGTTAGGAAAAGCAGAAGTTTTATCGCAATTGCAAAGGGAACACAAAGCCAATATCAGTAGCAAAAGGGAAATTTCAGGTTAGTTTCGAAGGGAGGCTTAGGTCGACCTACAATGTGAAGTCCAGCGGTGAGGACTTTTGTAAGGGACTCACAAGTAGAGCTGAGTGACCACTACAAACATTTTTCTAGCAAATATTGGTTTAAATTTTGCAACTCATTTGCTTTGGCCTTGGTAGTGTTTTTTCTGTGGTCCCTTGTGTAAGTTCCTTTGTGACTAAGTTGCACTAAAGCAACCCCTGATGCAAAGTGAACTTTTTAGCTGAAATACCGGGGAGCAAGTTTTATAATTGTTATACAAATACTTGCACTTAAATCCTGGTGATTACAATGAGAAGCACACCCAGAATTAACTGATGCCATGTGATACATGAGTAATCTTATTAGAGCAATAAGAAGAGTAAATGCAGTTCACATACAAAAATGTATTTCACTGAATAATTTTGAGCAGAGAATAAATTTCAGGAAATCTTCATCTTTTTGCAGAATATGAAGTTTTTGACACAAAATTACACATAAGTTGCTTGTTATACTCAGGAGCCTGCCAGTCTGAACACGTAACAAAGAGAGTTTTATTGTGTTTTGAAGTTCATTTATAATTTATTAGGAATGAATTTATGCTGTTTCCTCAGTTATCATTTTGCGTTTCTTGGATGCAAAATCCCATTTCACAAATTGCTAGTCTCTTGTAGGATTGAATAGAAAATACATCTGGTTTAATTATAGGAACCAAATAGGTATTTGGGGCCGTCTTGTATTGCCTGGGGAAAAGAATAAGCAGAGAAGGGAAGAAAAGAAAGATGAGAATCATAAAAAGAAAAGCAAAATAATAACAATTGCAGTCATTTCAGGTTGAGTAAGAACCCCAAATATGAGGTGGTGAAACATTTATCTGGATCTTTTCATTAGCCTTCTTGTTTGTGAGTCTCAGAACAATCATGACTGAACCACAGAATCATCCAGCCATTAGTAATGGAGATACATCATGGTCCTAGTTGCAGCAAGTCCAGGTTGGTGCATGAATCTCAATTAATTTTCCCAATTTAAGGTTGTTGACACCATCAGAACCAAGGAACCAATGGAGGGGTCCAGGAGAGGAAGTTTCAAAGGAACTTAAACAGGTCTAACCCAGAGAAGATTTAATGTGCATCCCTACAACCATGAATCTACCCCCTCCTGTCAAAAGCAATAAGCTGATAAAAGACAAGTCTTTTCAAAGACACTGATGATTAAATTGTGATGTTTGTATGAAAAACAAACAATATGGTCAGATAAGCATGACCATGGTGCCGTGATTGCCTAGATAATCTTCATCGTGATCCATTCCTTCCTAGCCATAAGAACAGTCTTCCTTCCTGTCACCTGCTGCTTCTCTGCCCGTGAGCTTTCTCAGGCAACCTGAAACACGTTTCAAAACCAAAATACATCTTGACTCTGATAAATTGCAAAACCCTTTACGCATTTGAAAAACCAGACAGACAATTCCTGCTACTTTAAACTTTAAAGTGATAACTAAATTAGTCCTCATGTTTAGTTTTAAAACAGCTAAATTAGAACATAAATGATTATTTTACTGAGACCTGGGGTAATGTGCAAAGTTTACCATGTAAACCTGATAAAAGGAGAAAAAACACAAACACTTCAACCACTAAAACATAATGCAAATGGCCTCTTTTAATTATTTTTTTTCTTAATTTTCCCTTTAGGTAGCCTGAGATTCTAAAATAAACTTATTTATGGCACCCAAGCAGAGCCTTTGATGGGCCTAGTCAAAAGGGGCGACCTTCTTTCCTATATCTCAGAATTTTTTGATGAGTGCACGCTGCTGTCATATAACATGCAAAATGTGCCTGTTCATAAATTGCTGTATTTTTAGCTTGCTTTTGCAGGATGATCACAGGAGAGATTTGTGCATGTCCTTATTGGCAAAAGACTAGCAATAAATCCTAAACAAGAAGCGTGATTGCTTTCCAAGAACTTGGCTGCAGAGCAATTGGAAAAAGGGCAGTAGAACAATGAGAAGCATATTTTGAAGGAAAAAAGGTGACTATAGCGACAGCCAAAACCCCATGGAGAATATGATTATTGCAACTTAACTTTAGCAGCTTCATTAACCAGTGCTTTGAACGCAGAATCTAAGGTCCTGTCCTGTATCCCTTGGTATAAAAATAGAGTACTTTGTAACACAAATGTTGTCACTATGAGCAGAGGAAGCTTGCATGCAGTGACTCAGTTTAGTTTTCTTTTTGGAGTTCAAGAGAAGCTCTTAACCACTGCAATAGCTTAAAAAAATAAATTCTGAGAATGGCATCAGCCATTACTTCAGATGCAACAGGATGCTTTTGAACTAGTAGTTTCAGAAAAAATAAGATTCCTTTTCAAGCCTGTAACCATTTCTTTCTGGAAAAAAAAAATAAATCCCAAAGAGTCCAGAATACTTGATTATATTCTAATCAAGGAAATTCAGAAAACAGGAGTCTTTGGGCCTTTGTGAGAAGCATGCATAAGTCTGAATGACATAAATATCTCCTTTTACAGAAGGGACTTACTTCTGTAGCCATACCTGGCTTTGAACAAGTGTGTATGTGTGTCTCTGTATGTGTAGAACTGGCTTTAAATCCCTTTCCATGTCTTGCTTTTCATAGCAGGGCTGATGCAGAGCAAGTTAGAGCTGCTGTAGCTGTGCTCTTGATGGGTGCTCTGCTCTTCTGGAGTTCTCTTTTGTTGCTGACTACACCACCACCACCACCACCAGTCATGGGCAGCAGGTCTTGGGATGTGGCAATACTGGAGAAACCAAGAGCTCTTCCACCCAAACTTCTGAACTGACGAGAGAGGATTATGCCCCTTTGTGTGTGGTGTTGCTGTGGAACTGTGATTTTATAGCCTAATCGCTATCTAGCTTCTTGGGTTTGTAAACACTTTAAAAAATATTTAGTACTGAGCTGTGATGGTCTCTCAGGTTAGTAACACGTTCTAGAACAAATGTTAACTATGGAGGTTTGAATAGAGCTACTTACTTTTGCTCCATTAATCTCGTGTGATTGCTTTCCTCAAGTGCAGAATCATAAATCTAGGAAGAGGCTGCCTGTATTTGTTATCAGCATGTTTCTTTTCTGAGGACGTTTTAATTTGGTGTCACGGAAATTGTCCATTCAGAAAAGAATTTTCAGTGTTTATCCAAAAGGTAGGCATATTTTTTTTTACTGTGTCTAGATTTCAGTATTAATTAGGAATGTTCTGAGATAATTTTGGCAAAAACATCTGAAAGAGGTGGTTTTAGGGATGTGCTCCTGAGAGTGTTACCAGGCCCAGCAGCACTTGGCCCAAGCTAACACATGTCTGTGTGATAAACAGCTCCAGAATAAAAGCTTCAGCTACAGTCTTGCCCTGAGATGGGTCCTACTGCATGTAGCCATGGCTTTGTCACCTGTGTGCTGTGTGCTTTGTTACCTGTGTGCTGCCCCATTTTGAAGGCAATGAAGAAGAAACAGCCAAAAAGGAATGCCACAGCTCTCTCGCAGCAATGACTTTGCTGTTTCTAGGCCTTGGGAGTATGTTACACTTGTTTGGTGGTTGACCTTGCTTCCTTTTTCTTTTATACCTGTGGTCAATACAATAGGTCACTACTGAAAAGAAGCCAAAAAACCCACCCCTGTATCGCTTCAATCTTACTTCTTGGAAGATGAGCTCCCCTTTCAGGTACTGCTTTGCTAACTAAGATCTGCTAATGATTTCTCTTTCCCCACTTCAGAAGATGAACCTCTGCATGCTGAGGACTTTGATGCTTGCAGTGAGGGGTCTGAAGCCCCAATTGTATGTTCAGACTTATTAATATAGATGTGCCTTGATCCTCATAAAGCCCAAAGCTGACTGCTAGGATGTAGGCAGTGTCCTTCTGCATGTGTAGAGACAAAAGTATGTAGATGATTCTTCTCCTACGCTATTTGTATGCCAGTGGTACTCTGTGAATGACTTCTGGTTTGTATTGATCCAAAGAAAGGTACTGAAGCTCTAATTGAAGTGCAAGTAGTGGTGCTAAAGTCAATGGGATTATTTCCATGGCTAAAATATCCACAAAATCACATAACAATCTGTATTGGTGTATTGAAAAAGTCTAAAAGAAAATTATTTTATCAAGGCAGTTACTGTCTTCGTAAAACATTAGTCAAAACCAACCAAATAAACAAGGGTCCTCTGCCTCTACAGCTGGATAGGAAATACGACCTTTCCATCATTTTTTCTCTTCCTTTTTTTTTTCTTTGTTAATGAAAATGGTAGCTAAGGATCTAACTCATGCTTATCTATGAGATCTTACCTTGTATTTGTATTTCAAAAATATTCTATAAGCTGTATGAGTTTTCTGTGTGGCAGTGGGTAAGAAGAGAATTGATTGCTTCTCATTTCTACGGGCACATAATCTAAACAATAACAAGATGATATAATCCTAATATTTCTTTAAGACCACAGGATGTGAAATTAAATTAAAAGGCCAGGAAAATAAAGAACCCTGCAGTTTGATTACACTCAGCTGGATTATCTTTGTAATTATTTTGCTTGGAGGATTTCAAAATGCATACTGCTTTGTGAGAAAGATTAGGTAGGGAAACCAAAATTCAAGTAAACACTCGGAAGAAAATACTGTGTAGAAGATGGGTATTTTATTTCATTTAAAAAATAATCCATAGAGTTGCCTGTCAAAATGAAAGGATGGAATAAAACATAGGCGAGGGGGAAGATGTATGAGGCTGCAAAGTCTGTAGAACTGTCTCCGTTGCTTCTAGTCCATATAATGTCTCTTCAGATGTAGTTGAAGAAACTGTCACAAGCATTTATTCAGGGGAGAAGGGCAGGCTAAAAGGAGTAGAAATACTCACAAGTCCTTGAGACTCAGTTCAGACCTGGGAGTGAATAATGCAAATAATATTAATGAAGGAAGGGCGGCTGTCTGTGCTCTAGGATGAAAATAGTTATTCACAGCCAATTTCTTAGTGGCAGAGCAAAGACTGAAAAATGTGTATATCCATCACTTCCAGCACCTGGAAGTCGGCTTACTATGTGTGAGTAGTCCCTTGGACTTCTTGGGGGTTGGAGATGGGAAATGCAGCTTGTTTGTGTGTGGTCTGCAAGGCTGGGACCTCAGGGATCAGTCAAGTCTCCCTGATGTGATGCTGTTCAAGTCAGTAAAGTTGCACTGATATAACTGAAGTGAAACAAACTATTAGCTGCCATCAGGAAAGGCCTGGTTTGTCGTTTTGTCCCTTGTCCTTCATGTACTCTTAAAAAGTTTTAAACAGTTTTGCTATAAAAATGACTCAATTTATGGGCTTCTTTCCCTTGAGGGTTTTTTGGGGTTTTTTCAGTCCAAGAACTCTTGATTATTCTAGTTAAATTTTCCTTACTTCCATCTCCGTACTCATGTAATCCCTTTTGTACAGTTTTCATTCTCCAGGTACTTTCTCTTTCCCATCAGTTATAATCTTGCCAAGTTCAACAGGTTTTGTTCTTTCTTCCATCTGTCTTGCCAGCTTGGATGGTCCATCTCAAATCTCGTGCATCCAGTCCTCAGGATGACAACTCTCCCAGCAGTGGGTTCCCAGGAGGTGTGCCTGGGGATGGATCTGGTTGTGCAGGCAGCTTGAATCCACTCCTCGCCCTGGTCCACCTCAAAGTCGGCTGAAATAGCTGGTCAAATGGAGAAGGGACCTTGGGGCAGAGACAGCACCGAACAGGGTATTTCTGAGTAGTTTCCATTTGAGGTTGTTTATGGAGTTCCCTGTTGCCCTGAAGATGCCGAAGAGGTGATTAATAAGCAGCAGCAGCTATTTTTGCATTGGTTGAGTGTTCTCTTGGGTCCCGTTGAATGCATGATTTCACTAGAAGCCTGGTTTTTCCTGGTAGGCTGAGGTTATATTACAAGTTCCAGAACTTACTTTATTTCCGGTACAGTACTTCTTTTGCTTAACTACTCAGAACCAATCTCTACCATGGCCACGGGGACTACTAGGATGCTGTTTACTAGCACCCAATGCTCCTGGACTATTCCCTTTTTCCTAGCATCATTCCTCCGGTGAATAAATTTGGATGGTTTTGTTTCCTCTCTCTTTTGCAGTAGTCTAAATTTTTCTAGACTGAAATTCCCATATTTTATTCTCCCCACTTTTCTCATCTTTCTAGTTTATTTTCCCTGTCGTCTGTTTCTGACACCACCTTTGAATTTGAGAAGTCTTTGATGTACTGTTTAAAGCATATTTAATTAGATTGGATTAAATGTCAGTTTACTGGACACATTGTATATATTTTCTTGCTTTATGTATTTTCTGTTGTGTATTATCCTTCTATGTTCTTTGTCAGTGTTTAGTCTGTGTGGCAAGGTTCTTATCTAAAATGACTGAAACTGTTCTTCCCCTCTCCCCATGTGTTAGGGGAGGCCTTCATGATTCTATAGGAAGTCTTTATTCCCAATGAAATCTTTAAACTCTCTCCCTCACGTTTATCTGGCCATTTAGTGTGTCTCAGGAAAGGGACTGCCTGCCAGAATGGAGGAACTCTGTGACATTGCAGTTGCATTCACTTGGCTGCATCTGCAGAAGGCGCTGGTGGAGAATCTCATCTTGTGAAAAAAGTAAAAAAGAGGGAAATGCAGCTGGAAGAAAAGGAGATTCAGAAACAAAGGGAAGATGTCAGTGATGCCAAGTGAAAGCATCACCAATGAGTCAAAAACCCCTATAGACAGCACAAGGAAACTGGCATCTTTAACAAGCAGATGAGTTCGGAAGAATGGATGCCAGGGTAAATCATCATTTAGCCAAGGTTGCCAAAATATATGTGGAAGTTATACGTATATATTTCATATTGGTGATGGTCAATGCTTGACGTTCTATTTCGTCTTGGATTTCTGCTGATTTCATCTTCCCGTTGCTTTCCTTTCTACTCCCTCATAGGTTTGGTTTTGTTACTTACTGGGGATGAAGGTTACATTGGGAATTCTGTTCAGCCCATGCGCCTTTTTCCATCTTTAGATTTGGTTGTTATAGATTTCTTTTTTATTATTTCTTTTTCAGTTCTCCGGGTCTTCATGAAGTTGGTTGCATTTGGTCCAGTAGGAGAAGTTTTAGTGATAAACATGTGATAAGCATGACAGTGATAAGTGGAATAACATCCCGCTACCAATTTTATTGATAATCAATTTTATTTGGCTAACAGATATGGAAAATAAAGAGAATCGGAACACTCAGCCTTAATCTTCTTACTGTTAAAGGAAGAGTAGTTGCCCAGTGCAATATTTGGAAGCAGTGAAAAAGCTTACAAATAAAGGAGTTTGGGCTAATCTATGAATAAACCCTTTCTATCTCCCTCCATAGCAATTCCACGTCTACATTTCATCTCTGAATCATGATTTTGTGTTTCTGAGGATGCCAAGTTATAAATTCTCAGTCAACGTACAAGCAAACATCTGGGAAAGTTTGTGCTTTGTTTATTTCACCAGCAGCCAAGTTTTAGGAAGAATTATCCAGATGAGTTATGTATGATGTAAGCTTCTCTCAAGGTTACAGTACACCTTTCCTGGAAGCCTTGTGCATTTAGCGTGCATCTCCTTTTACTATTTGCTCAATGAGAGACATAGGAATGGTTCAGGATTTAAAAAAAAAAACACTTCAGCTCTCTGGTTTGGAGAACTGGTAATAGAATAGAAAAGCATTTGGAGTAAAGTTCCTTCTTGCCACGTGTTACTGACTGACACTGAATAGCAGCAGGTGCCTTTGGAATGGTATGGATAGAATGAGCTTTCCTCAAGCCTATCTTTTCAGCCTCCCACACGAGGGACTTCCTGAGCAGAAGGTGGCTTTGCCCTGTGGTGCCCTGGATCTACCCTTTATGAATTTATTTAATCCATTTTGGACCACATTTATACTTTTGGCCCGAGCAGCTTTCTGTGGCAATGAGTTGCATCATGTAACAAAAGCATGCAAACTTCCCCACATGTGTTCTTCATGAGGGACTCTCAGCTGATGTATGACTTAGGTTTTGGCAACCTCAGAAAGCAGTCATTGGGAAGATGTGGAAGTGTCTTGGAGGGGAAAGAAAAGGAATTATCCACAAATCAATCAAACAATTCTCTTGTGGTTGGTTTGTTTGATTGTTTTTCTTACATGTTGATTTCATTGCTTCTGCCCTAACTTCTATTAGGTCATTCATGATTTTGTAACCCTTTACCATGTGCCCTTCATAGCCTTTCTCCAGGTAGAAAGGTCCAAATATGTCCCTTTGCATCTTCTAATTCTGTATCCTTTTTGAAATGGGTGACCAAAACTACACAGTGCGTGTGTGCGCTATGGGCAGTGGCACAGTGATGCTGACCACTTTGTTCTTGTCGCAAACTTAACTTGATGTTTGTTTGCTTTTTTCCCCACTGACGTAAGTATTCATTACTAGGCCTACTGACAGCAACCTCAGAAATTTGTCTCCTGAGCTGCGGCGATTAATTTGGAACCCATCGTTTGCTGTGCATAGCAAGAGTCATTTTCGTTCCCATGGAACACCGTGCTTCTGACATAGAATTTAATCTCTTTTTTTTTTCCTCCTTTTTTCACCCTAACTCTTAAGCGATCCAATACTGCAACATACTCCTGCAACTCTTTGCAGGCTGTTTGTTACAACTGTCCTGAAGAAATTAATCTTGGCAGCAAATGTCATCTTGCTATTTATCCCTTTTCCAGACCATTTATGAATGCACGGAATAGCCCGAGTCCTATTGCAGATCTCTGCAGCACCCCACTAGCAGCCTCACTCCACTGTCAAACTTTTGTCCCTGATTTCCCATCTTGTCAACTGCTGCTGACTCACAACAGGGTCTTCTCTCCAGAAACAGCTTAGTTTCTTAAGAATCGTTGGTGGAAGTCAATGCCAAAAAAACACTGTTCAAAAGCTGCCTGCCGGAGCAGCTTTGACTGCAGCCAACTTGTTCCAGGGGTGGAGAAGAAAAATGAAAACCTGTGAATGAGAAATGTTGGGATTTGCCAGCTGATGGCAGTATTCGTAGGAGCCATCCCTGTGACATCTGAGGATTGGCAAAAAAATCGGGTTGCAGGGCTGAAAGACAAGGTCCCAGGTGAATGCTGTTAAAATGGGCACCGTTTGAATTTACCCATCAAATCTCTGACCATCTGAATCTGTTGTAAGGTCAGTGATCACTTCTAATGCCACAGAGGAGCTTGACGCATGCCAGTAGGCTACTGGCCACAATGTGCTTAAAAAAAGTAAACCCAACCCAAATCTCCCACCTGCCCCCAAACCCTGCCAATCTCAGGGGAAAGAAAAAAAAAAAAGGAAATAAAGGGGGTTTCAGGTAATTATTCTTCAGGACCTGTACACTAAATACTTGCTCCTGTCCACACATACGTGCTCAGGATCAACCTCTCTCATCAGGCAGCCTAATCTGAAATCTCTAGTGGGTCTCAGGATGTTTGTTATTCTGGCTCATGCAGACCTCCAGCTGCAAAATGTTTATTTGGCTGTGAAAAGTCTATGAAGTAACAAACTTTGATGGATTCAGCATATTGTTTTCTCTTCCTTTTTTGGGATGCTGTTTGCCTCCAGCTCTCATGGGGAATGTATTTTTTTTGTACATCAGAAATATTAGGCACCTTGAGTGACTGCAAATGTGTGTAGCCCAGGTATGAGCCATGCTCTGCTCCCAACCCTTTTGTGGCAGTCTGAGCTGCACACACATTGCCTAAAAATAATGGCATAATAAGACTGCACAACACCATAATGTTTAACCTTGCTGTGATTTCAAGTTGCTGGTAGTTTATTCTTGCTCATTAGCAGTTTACAGGTTGAATAATACCATGACACTGGGATTATTCATGGAGTCAAGTCAAGGAAGTAAACTCTGGCTTCGTGAGCATAGTTGGGAAAGCAGATAGAGAAATATATTATTTCTTGAGTGACCTCTCGAAGACCTCCTTGTGGTGGTTGGTATAAACAAACTGGTAATTGGAAAGTTTAGAATAAATAAAGTCAGCTTTTTAAGACTTATGGATGCACTACATAAGTGACCCTTCCAAAATGAAGCTCAAGTCTATATGTTATAAATCCTTTGCAAGGGGATTGTTTGAATATAGTTTTAAGCAAACATTTACCAGCTGTGTGAAGGCATTTGGCTTGTTTAGAAGCCCAGAAATATTTTACAAGTTGAGGACAGAGCATGCTTTTGTTTGGAGTCTCAGACCTAAATTTTCAAATATGCTTAGTGATTTCTTTTTATATTTTGTTTTCTATATACAATAATTTGAGAAGGAATTAATTTGCTTAGTGATACAGTTTAGTGATGGTTTTTGTCAGTGTTAGGTTGATGGTTGGACTTGATGATCTGAAAGGTCTCTTCCAACCTAAGCAATTTTATGATTCCAATATCGGGAATGAAGTCCTGGATATTCAAATGTATATTCTATGCAGGGAACAGCCAAATATGAGAGGTATGGAATGTTTCTAGGGCAAGATACGGAGGAGGGCAGGCAGTGAAGCTTTGATGTCTGCCCTTTGCTAATCTCCCTGCTCGAGGTGATGGCTCAGGTGTTGGGATTCAGCATTGCATTTCAAAAAGAGAAGGCATAGAAGGCTGTGATGCTGCCTGTGAGAATCTGCTAGTGCAGGTGTGAGCTGGAGATGCCATCCCATAAACACTAAAGCAGGTAAATACTTTTCAGATGTGACTAGTCCCATAAGGTGAGCAATTTGTTGACAGAGGCAATTTGAGCAATTGCTCATCAGTGAAAGTAAATGCTTCAAATCCCAGGCTATTGCCTGCTTGTGGGGGAAAAAAAAATAAATTACAAAAATCACATTTTGTATAAGACTAGCACCTAATTCCAGCAAATTATTGTAGGAAGACCATTTTTTGAGGAGGTTGTGCTTGTTCCCTTAAAAACAAGGTGAGATTTGCAGACACTTCACTAACATAGATCTGCACTATTACCACTGAATCTTTTAATCTGGGTTGATTGCAAATCGCAATGAATGTGTGTTTGTGATGCATTAACTTCTCTAACATCTCCTTGCAGATGAAGTTTCATTTGATTTTTAGTAGATGAGGTTCAGCTGGAGGATAAAGCTAATTTTTAGGATTGCATAATTTTGCAAAAGAGTGAATTTTGCTCTTTATAAGTCTTACTGTTTTCTTCAGGGGAGGGGGAAAAGGGAGAGAAACAGCTTGACAGGAATCGGTTGTTTTGATTTAAGAGAATGTGAGGAAATGGCATCTTCCAATAAATACAGATTTTATTAAAGTTGAATACTGTGACAAATAGTTTAGACTTGGAACTTCAGATTTGGTATGTAAGCAGAGCAACTCCTTTGAGATTTGTGTGCATTGCTAAGATTAATGAAATATACTTTGTAAAGAAGGGCAATGATTCACTGTGTAAAAATAGGCAGCATCTTAAAGAGCTTGTAAACACAGCTATTAATTTTAGGACTAGAATCTTATACTCTTTATCTTAATCTGAGAATAATGCCACTGCTCTCCACGACACTATTCAGCGGGTACAAATTCAGCTCTTGAATAGATTTCTAAATAGACTTTCAAAGTGGCCACAGTTGCATTTTCGTTTGCGTGTCCTGTCCATCCTTTGAAATATCTATATGATACTTTTACTGTATAAAATATTAATCTCTTCCATTTTAAGCCATCTTCTACACCACAAACCCTGCTTGATACATTTGCTGCAGTCAGTTAGTAATAACAATTATAAAAGGAGCCACAGCTGATGTGCCCCTCCTTTCCTACCTGCTTACCTCAGGGCTTTGCAGTCTAAAAAGTACTCCTTGGTGTGAGGTTTAATCTGATGCTGCATTTCACTCTTGATTTGAAGGAAGGGGAATGACTTTCCTCTTCCATAACCTCAGGTCTTGTAATTTTTATTCATTCGTTTCAGTATCAGGGAGAAGCTTTCTTTGGCTTGATGCAGCTTTGTGGTGATCTTCCCAACATCTCCTCTCTTATTCCACTGTCTTGATCTTATGCATGAAGTGTATATTTGTTTTCTTTCAAAAGAAGGAAGCCAAAGGCAGGAGCCAAAGGCTCAATTCAAGCTCAGTGGTATTAAATTGTATTTAATGGAACACAGCAAAATCACCATCATTTTCATGGACCCACTGGCCGTGGGTGGCTTTCTTTTTAAGCTGAAAGCACAAAAAAACATTTGGGTGCCAGCTTCTTTCACTTTTGACAAAAAACCAAAGGCCCATCTTGCTACTTATATGGGAATATTAGTTATCACTTTGTATCAGTGACCTCCCCAGGCTGGAGCAAGCGGGTGGTGGGACAGACTGTGTGTAGAGACTCACCTGAAAGAAGTTTGCCAGAAGTCATGAAAAACAAGAAGATCCTTGCAAGTTTTCCATCCTGGGCTGTGCCTGATGAAGCACACTGGCACAGATGGGAGTCTTGGCCACTCAGTCTCTGGGCTCTCTGGGAAGCCCTGACGTTCTTTAAAACACTAAATATACTTTTTTATTATTATTAGTCCTTTGGGAAGTGGGCAGATACAACCAGAGCCATAGAATTCTGTGTTGTCTGTAAGTTCATTGATTTTTTTTCCTCAACACTTCTGTTTACTGTTTTTACAATTCTTGCAGGGTCCCAAACCTTTATTTTTATACTAAAGACAAGAATCCATTAACTTATCTTGATACAGTAACCTGCCTATAGGAAGAATCAGTCTAGTTGACCAGACCAGTATTTGGATATTTAAAACTTTATCAAATGCCTACACTTCTATGACAAAATCTCTAACAACTGGACTAGGCCTGATGGTAATTTGTCCTCTGACTCTACCTCGTTTTTAAAACAAAGTGGTGGTGCTTGACAAGCCAGGGGTATTTCACACACCAACCATTACAATGTAGTGAGAAGTGAAGGGAATTTCCTCCAGGATGTGACCCATGGTTGTGAACACGCTATGATTTATAAATGTTCCTGTCTGATATCTATCTCCATCTGCCTGTGATGTTATTCTACATGTTTTTCATGAAGACATAATAATATTGTGTATCTGCTAATATCGCAGAGGCTTATTCCTCTGCCTAGCTGATCTCTTTTAGAAATTGTTTGGAAACGGTCTTTCCCCTGGCAATTATTTAATCAGAATTGAAACATTGATCACATTGCTGTGCACCTATGCATGGGCTGTAAGGTGTTCCTGAGTGCTGTGGACTCATCACCTTGCAGAGAAGCAAGCCCAATACAGGTAGCTTCCTACCTTGCCTCCACAAGGCAGAGAAAATTCAGTTTCAGGTGAGCCCCTCTTGCTTCTGTAGCGGTTAGCAAAGACCAGGGTGTGACTCAGGGCTTGTCCTCGTCTGCAGCAGATGTACAGCTCCTGCTCCTTCCTCCAGCTGAATAGTATAGTTGAGATCCCGTCCTTGGTGGATCTAACTCCTCTTTCTTCATCCTGGCTTTGCTTGCGAGGCTAACTGCGCTGCGTGGAGGTTGCCCAGTGCCTTGAGTTGTTCGTATGTTTGCAGCCCGCTATAATTTTGAGTAAAGCTCCTTGAGAGGGTGCTGTAAGTGGGATTTGGGCAGGGTGAATGGTGGAAACTGCTTTCCCTCTGCTGCATAACCACAACCATGTTCCCTCTGGCGCAGACTTGTCACCCTTCCCTGGCAACTGAGGTGCTGCCGTCCTGGGAAAAGGGGCAAGGTGAGAGGGCTCAGTGGTACGGCCCCTTGATGCAGCTTCTGGAGAACAAACTTCCAGACCTGGGACACATAGCAGGGACCTGCAGCTGGTTAAGAGGGGACTGGGATCAGTAAGAAGGTGAGCAATTTTCTAACCATGAGTAAATCCTGCACCTGGAAAGAGGAGAGGACTCAGGAGACTGAAACTGGAGTAGGAGCAGGCCACCACGCACCATTTTGAGTTGAGTATGCCAGCCCTGGCATAAAAGACTTTATTTTTTTTTCCTTTTGTAAATCATAATAGACAAGGCTAGAGAACAGGAGAATGGTCTCTACCACCAGTTAGCTTTGCACATTAGAGTCAACTATTTAATCTTTCATGGTCAAAATCTCTTCTGCAAGAGACCTATATTCTGTAAAGCTGCTGAACTCAAGGATCTAATAAAGTGGATATTAATGCAGCTGTTTCTGTGCCATGGAAAACAGAGAATATGCAGTTAAGTTTTGCTATAGAGCTGCATGTGTGTTTTATTTTCTGTGTACAAATCAGCATATTTTATTTGTTTTGTTGTAATTTGTAATACATGGATCAGTGTATTCTACAGTAACTTACCCTAATTATTCAGGAATCATCCACTACTTAACTGTTATGACTAATTTTTCAGCCTGGTTCTTCTATTAGCTGTGCCATGTAAGAAAGTAAAAAATGCATGTCATCGCTAATTATCTTATGGAGCAGTCATGATTAATGCCAAACTAATGTCCAAGCAGATCAAGGAACAGTCCTATAGCTGACACAGAGGCAAATTTCCCCTTGAAGTCACTGTAGATTTTGGCTGATTGAGAACCTCAGGATTAAGTCCAGATCTTTCTTTCTTCACAAAATTTGGTAATGTCACTAATTTCATGAATGCTTTCTGCTTCTTCATGTTTATTTTTTTTTGACAGGACTGCTTCCTTTATTGCAGCATATCATGTTCCTTCCTTCTGAGATATTGAATAGCAAGCACGCCTCACATTTTCTTGAGTATCCTTACTTGATCACCAAAATTTGTACTTTTTAAAATAGGAATGGCTTAATTAGATTATTGAAAATTTTCTAAAAGCTCTCGAAAATCCCGTTTTGCCTGTTAAGTTTTGGGCTGCTCTGTGCTTACATGTGAAAGGGAATGTGTACGCACTTTGAAGTTGATAGCATCAACTGCAAAGTTTATAATCTCGCAGTAAACGCATAACTTTTTTGCATTCAGCAATAGTTAAAAAGCATATAGGTATGAAAATCCTTATGTAGGCACTTAACCTTCTCTTGCAAAGTCAGCCGCTAGCAGCTGTGACAACAGCTCAGTAATTTCACAGAAGCAGCCATTAGTGTTTCCTGTCCTCCTTATGAACTTTAAAAATATTCATTGTTTACTCCTGATGATAGTAGCGCTGCAGATGCAGAGTCCTTTAGTGCTGCTCAGCGTTGGTAAGCGTGGTGAGCACTGGTGCGGTCTCTTCTCTGACCCACGTAGGATTTAACCTGTGGACCCAGGTAGGCACAGCCCCAGGGTGAGGAGAAGCACCTTGTACGTGGTTGCATGGGTGGTTTGGGCAAGAGAAGGCAGCAGGACACAGGTCCCTTGAGACCTGCTAAGTGTCACTCGCTGATCTGGGCTCCCTATTGTAGCAGCCATTTGCAGTCCATGAAGATAGTTCCTGTTAGATCACCTCACCTCTTGACTGTCACCCGCAGAGAAGGTTGTCCTCGTGCAGCAAACTTCTGTTCGTTCAAATTCTTGCAAATGTTTTTGCAACTGCAAAAGCGTTTTACCATAGTTGACATGACATAGTAGGAAAAAAAATGTATGTTGGTTGTAGAGAGCTGCTTGTTTCTTACAATTTACCCAAGCAGATTAAGATCTGAGATTTTCCAAAATATAAATAAATACGATAAAATACAGTGGAAAACAAGGGTTCCTGCTACTATAGATACCTATTGAAGTCACAGCTAAAGTGAGATGGAACATGCTGGCTACCCCATATGAAAACAGTGGGATTCAAATGCTTGTGGATGAAAAACAAAGTGATTTACATGAAAAGCAAAAGAATTCTCTGGAAAACACTGAAGATGTAATTGTTGTGTGGGAACCCACAGCTTCGTGGGAACCCACAGCTTCACAGGACCTTTTAGTTTTGTTTTTTTTTCTTCCTCTTACCCATACCTAAACATTTATCCAAGTATATCATTCATCTGTGATATTATGCTCCAAACAGTTATTGCTCCTTCCTCCCATCGATTCAAGATTAAATATTTTGGCTCTGTAGGAAACACAGGTAAAACGTTATCTAAACTTCTCAATTTTTTATAAAGAGTAGCAGAAATGGGTATTGCGTTGAGACACTCAAATGGGAAGGCCAGCTGAAATAGCACCACTCTAGCCGAAAAAAAAAAGTTAATGTGCGCCTTATTTAAAACAAATGGTTTCAAAGCTAAACTTAATAATTTGATGGATGCATGCATTCCAGCAGCACAAGTCACCCACTGAAATAGTACTGTAAGCTTTCACTGTCAGCTGGCGTAAAGTTCCTACATCTTCAGTTGGGTTCATGCTGCATAAATTGGCTTTTCAGCTGCATTTAAAAATTCCAATCAAAATACATGGTGGCAAAATTAAGAAGTTAAAGATAAAGCAGAAGTGAATCATGCTTGTGACATGGTTTTTCACTCATGCGGGTGTTTCTCCAGGTCACAGCAGGTGACTGATTGCTCACCCTGAATTCAGTGGTGACCCCTCGCATCAGGTGCAGAAGGAAATGAACAGATTGGCTTCATTAACAGCCTCTTCTCTCACAAAGGGTTTTGAGGGATGCTGGAAAAGGCCAGGACTCTGCAAGTCCTAGGGAAAGGTTTTGGACAAAAAACATCTCTACCATAGCTGGCTCAAGCCATTACAAGTTCTTCACTTCCAGCAGATGGTATGGTGTTTTCCAGTAACCATACTGTGGTTGTGCACTTAGGGGACATTTAAAAGTTAGTGATGGACAATGTATTCCTGATACAGTACGGCTCCAACTGAATGTGCCAAATGTGGCCAGGCTGTCTCATGATCCATGATGCTCGGCTTCTGCCTTCTCTTGCAGTAGGATGTATGGAACAAAGCAGTTGCACTGAGCTTCCCCTGCTCTGCTCTTTCTCCCCGTCTTACATCCCAACCTGTGAGTCTGGACAGTGCCAGCATCTACTGCAGAAAGCTGTGGCTCTCCCCTCTTTTGCTGGTGGTGCTTTTCTTCTGCTCCTCAGCAAAGTGCTGGAGCAGAGCACAGCCAGTGGGCCTGGGGGATCAGTGATGGCCTTTGTGGCATCCAGGAGAGGAATAGGTGAAGGAAGGTTGAGTGCTGGGTAGGTTGTCCTATCCCCTGGTGTTTGAGGGAGATAACCTTGTGCCCTACGTGCTACAGCTTCAGTTGTGCAGTAGAGTCTCTTTAGGGACAGGTCACAGCTCCCCAGGGAGGTAGACTGGCCACGTCAGGGGGAGCGGGTGGAAAGAAGGAAGAAAGAAAGTTTTGGGGCCTTTGTTCTCAAATGAGAAAACTCAAGAGTCCACTCATTCCTGGTCTGGGAGGTTCAATAGTGTCACTGTATTTAGTGGAGTGCGCCTGTGCTCAGAGCAGTGAGAGGGTTTCCCCTCTTTTTAAGTACAGCTACAACTTGTTACTAGTTACAGTTAATTACCCTGTTGGTTTCCATGAGGCTGTACCAAATACTGGCATATAATGAAAAAAAGTAAAGCGGTGATAATAAGTTTTATTTGCAACTTGCTCTTTTGAATGGATTGAACGTTTTCAGACAGTTTAGTAGTGTTAGGGCTAGCTAAGCTTTAAATCCTCACAGGTGTCTCCCTGTGATCTGTGTAAATGGTGAATGTATGGCTCCCAGCAATAATTACTGCTAGTGAAATATGGAACTAATAAATGTCTCTAGTTAGTGGCAAATTGAAGAACATATTTTAAATAGTAAGAATATTGTTTGAACTCCCATAAGGGTAACAACATGTATCTGTAGACTTTGTTAATAAATAATTACGGTGTAAAATTAAACATATGGAAAATATTTCCTTTTCTGTTTTCTGATTTATAACTTAATTTAAACATTTAGGGACCATGTTCTTTACTGCAAAGGAAAATAACTTTTGTAGGGGCAGGTTATTAAAGATATTTCATTTTTGTCTACAAATATGAATTTGTTCCCCAAACCCTTATGCATGGGGAAACTCATATGTTCATCTAGCTTCAAAGTAGAACATATGTGACTTCAGAGTCAACCTCTGAAAGGTGACTTGCAAGCAAAATCTGTCAGAGTTTCAAGAATTCATCTGACATCGTTATTCCATGAGGCAATCATCCCCAAGCCAGTCTGCTTTAAGGACTAGTCGGGGACCTGTTTCCAAAGTGTATGAGCACCGGTAGGTTTTGCCAGTTGGCAGCCAGGGACCCCAAATATCTGTTACTTCTTAGTGCAAGTACACCATACTGCGGTCTGTGATTTAGAAGTTAGTGTTTGCAAATCATTTGTGAAAACTTTCTTTTGTTTCATCTCGTAAAACTTTGTAATTCAGCTGCTGCTTAGAGTGTTGTTATGCTTGAGGGTATTAAGTGCTGCGATGGTTTTGTTTTAAAAGCATGGTTTTAATGCTTTTTAGGTGTTTTGAATTCCAAAAGCATTCTCAGAACATGGAACATTTATCATTTCCAAGATTGAGGCTGAAATAAACAGTGATTTATTTTTTTTTTAAAAGTAAGTAACACAGCTCAGGCTACAGTTTTCTATAAAATCTTTGAAGCTGAGGGGATGTAACCTTCCATATTTAGGACAAAATGTTTTGAGGCTGCTGGTGCTGAAGAGGGAATTCTTTCTTAAATACTTTAACATCTGTTTAACTGGCATTCTGGCATCATTACCGTACACTGCTCCATGTCGAGTCAGGGTATTATTTTATTTGGTTTAGTATATGTATTTGTGCAGGTCATTGCACCTTCTGTTTATGAATGATACCATAGACTGGCTTTCTTACCCTGAGCGTGGCTAAGACAAATACCAGTGGAGTCTGATGGAAAATGTACAGCCTTAATAGATGTGCTGTTATGCCCTGTTGAATTTTGTTGTTGTATTTATTTTCCTCAGAAAGAGAAAACAAGTAATTAGCCAAGAAAGCTCACAGCTGCATAGCGTACTCCCCTCTCTCCTATATACACACAGTCTATTGGTATACACAAAACTGGCACTAATGAAACATAAATAGATCCTTTTCCTGTGTGGAAAAGACTTTTGGCGTTGAATGGGAATGGAAGCAATAGGATTCTTTGGAAATCCTAGTTATTTGGGTTCCCAGTTAGGATTTTGGGCTCTAAAGCCCTTCGTGGTTCCATACGTGGTGCGATGTCTCCATGGATTTGCTTGGGGCATGGGGGGGGAGGGTGTTTTATGTGTTTGTTTAAACCTGCGGGAGATGGGATCCTGTTTGTGGATTTCGGTAGCCTCATTATTTGCTGCAAAAATGTAAGATTGTGTTAAAGTTCCTTTTTCTAGGTGGCTAAGGTTGTTAAAACCCTAACCTGAGCCTTCTCAAACCTTAGTCAGAGGCATTCGAGCTGGTATTTGCCTGATGTAAGGGAAACCCTGAAATCATCATTCTGAGATGGATCAGTTGTCTCCGGGTTGTTTCAGGAGGTACTTCGTTCTTGTGCCTGTCTGTGGTAGTTTAAAGAGCCCTCACTGATAACCCTGGCTCCTCATGGGGGCTGGACCACCACTGGGCTGGCTGAGGCCATACATTGTCCACCCCTTGATGGGAGCATCCGACCAGCCCTTTGGTGGGGCTGTGGTGGAGCTGGCCGAGCTCTGCAGCCTCGTGAGGAATGACCCAGCCTGGGCTGTGATAGGGGCTGCTGGGCTGAAGAAGTGTTGAGAGTCAGCTGGCTGCAAATACGAAGTGAGTTTTATCTTCTTTCTGAAAGTACTGTAACCTGGGAGCGAAATTACTTTTTTTCCACCCAAAAATTCCAGGAGAAACCTTTCTTTGCGCAGATGCTCCGACAGGCAGCTGCAGCCCCACCACATGCCAATCCTCCTCCTCCAGCTGTGGATATCAGGCTGCCTCTCCAGTGTTTTGGAATCAAGACTCCTCTTCCTCACGCAAGCCTCTGTCTGTGAATCATGGCTTTTCACCCCTGAGATCAAAGTTCGGTCCCAGCTTCTTTTGCTGTTATCTGCCCCCCATTTTAACTTCTCACCTCAGTTCCTAAAAACCAGTGTTTCCCGAGAGGCTTGGCAGGCAGCGAGCAGTGCCTTTCAGCACTGTGCTATCACCCGCGCGCTCCTCCACGGCACCTGCACCTCTCTCTTTCTCAAGCTAAAATAGCCACCAGCTTGCAGACCTGGCTGTACACCAGGTCTAGGCCATTGACAGTCACGTCTATTCTCTTCTCTCCAGCTTCTCTGTGACAAATGCCATCACGTCCTCTGTCCTTTCTTCACCTACAGTTACTCTGGAGTTTACTGTTTTCAGAAACTAACGAGCAACGCAATGAAGCCATGGCATTTATCTCTGGGCCTCCATAGCCCTTCTGGTCAGAGATGCCTCACGTTCCAGGCATAGCAGGATCCTCACCATGGTGCCCTGTGCTCTTCAAGACCCTGAATACAATTTAAATAGACTTTCTGCATTTTATTTTTAAAGGAGGAAAAGCAGTTTGGCTTCAGATAAGTTAGGGTGGATTTGGCTTACACAGACTGCATGAAATGTGGCAGAATCCTACCCTTCAATACCCTCCCAGTAAGAACAAGCTAGCGAATTCCCCATTACTGTTCTCATAGAGCAAGTCAGAAGAAAATATTTTTCTCATTTAGTGAAACATGTTTCCCCTCTAATTCTTCTGTGCTTTTTTAACAATTACCTTTCTGTCCAGGCAGTCCCTTGGCATCAATAGGAAACCTCCTATTTGAACACCTTTGAGAAGTTCACACAAGTGGTTAGGGAAGTGCTAGCCCGAGCTTAGCCACATCTTTCCCGTTATCTAGCAGAAACCCCTCCTTCAGACTTTCTGCACACGGCGTGGAATTTCCTCTTCTGTCTGGCTGAATTTTTGGAGAGCCTTAAACATTGGCAGTGGCCCTGCAAAATTTTTCTGGGGAACTTGGTAGAAGTTGAGCTGAAATGGTGAATTATAATGAAAGCAGAGAACATAACATCACGTTATTCCCTGTGAGATTGGTCTCTGCTGTCACTTTGCCAGCGTTGTGGCTCTGTGTGTGTACCTGGGGCTGCTGGACCCCCAGCTCCACGGAGCTGCTCTTGGTGAGTCCCTAAAGGTTTGGGCTCTTGAGGTTTAAAAAAAACTGCCCTTGACTCGAAAAGCCTTCCTTTTCCAGGATGCGCACTTGTAGACTGCAGCAGGAGGGTGGAGGGTAGGTTATAGACAATGATAAATTTTCAGAAGATCCCTTCTTCCTATAGGCAGGGGGATTGTATACAGGAATCTTTAAACTGGCCCCCAAACTGGTTGCACTTAGTGGTGACAAATCTGAAAGGTACCAGTGACTAAGTTAGATAAACTTTGAAATGCCTAATTGTTCTGTTTTTCAAACGCGCCCTCACAGTAATGTTCAGTGCTTTAATAACAGTTTCCTTAGAAAGTTCAAAATGTTTTATATGTCACGATGCCAGAAAAAATAACTTGTAGGGAAACAAAACAAATATGTAATTCTTAATGGGAAAGGTCACTTTTCTATCCTTTCCTCCTACCTGCTGGAAACAGTTGTTTAACTGTGTGTGTTTGGCCGTCTGAAGTGGTGCCCCCTCGAGCTGTGCTGTCTGCTTCTCCCTTTTGGCTTGGAGAATTTCAGCCCCTTATTGCAGCCCTCGGTCCCTTTGTGTATGTGGAAACAGCTGTTGCCACATATTTATCGTGAAGCCGTGAGCCGCCCCGGTGTGCAGCCCAGCAGCAGGATGGAGAGCCTCGCTGGCCACAGCAGAGAGACGTGGCCCCTAGGGGCAATTGTGGGTGCGTCTGTCCCCCCGCAGCTCGGGGACCCTCGTCTTGGCTGGGAGCGGGGCCAAGCCACAGGGAGCTCTCGCTTTGTTTTCTCTCTTCTGTGGGCTCCTGTGCCCACCAAAACTTTGGACCTAAAGCGTAGCACGCAGTCACGTAAGAAAAAAAGCATCAGGGAAATACTGGATCGGGGATAAGATGAGGTCGTAGGCTGGTGTTGAGATCTTAATTGTGCGTGCTTGGCAGGCTGATAAGGTGGCTGGAGCCTAATCAGAGATTGGCCACTCGGCTGTTCTGGGGGGACAATCGATGTCCCTGGGACACAATGGGAGGGGAATGACGTACTCGCACGCACACAGAGAGAGGAAGCCTCCACTTGACAAAGTGGATATTTTTGCATGTAGTTATTTTCTTCCAGTTTCACCCCTGTGTATTGGCAAAGAGACTGCAGATCTCTTTAAAAGTAGTCAGAGGAAGTGAAGTTAGAGAAAGGAATCAAAATGGCTAATCCGTGAATAACTGTATTTTCCATACTGTCTCTGTATATGACATGTGTGTTATACGTACATACCTACACACACAGAAACGCACAGTCCCCTGTGTAACGGGTAGCTGCAATTAGTCCCCTTCCACTAATGGCTGAAACCACTTGAAATTCCTGGGGTAGACAGCAAGAGTTTTTTTCCAGCTGTGATTCCTCTTCCTTTGCCTGCAGCCTTTCCTGGGGCTCTCAGCTGGCCTCGCTGCAGTAAACTCCGCTTCTTACTTCTTTATCTCAAGGTCCACGAGCTCTTCTCCCAGGGCCATCGCCTCTCTCTCACTTGCCTCGTGGTACAATCTGACATGTACCTCGCCTCCTTCTTTGCTTTGTGCCTTTTGTAACGCTTGATTCCTGTACAACCCCCTTCTCGCCTTATTTCCCCACAAGCATCTCTTCAACAAGTGTGATCTTTTATCTCCTGCCACTTGATATGTTCACAATTTAGAAAAAAAACAACAAAGGTGATGTTTTGCAGAATGCTACAAAAGACCATGAAGCTTTAGGACCTCTTGTAAATGTTTTATGATCAATACTGCTCGGGAATCTTTTGAGCACACCTGCACTACATCTGGCTCTCCAATGAAGGTTTAACTTGTTTGCCTTAAGTGTTTTACTTTTTAATTATATATATAGCTGGGACTCTCTAGCCTTGAGAAGAGAAGGCTGAGGGGAGACCTTATTAATGCTTATAAGTATCTAAAGGGTGGGTTGAAGGAGGAGGGAGCCAGACTCTTTCCAGTGGTTGCAAGTGAGAGGATGAGGGGCAACGGGCACAAGTTGGAACATAGGAGGTTCCACTCAAATATGAGGAAAAACTTCTTCACAGTGAGGGTGCCAGAGCCCTGGAACAGACTGCCCAGGGAGGGTGTGGAGTCCCCTTCTTTGGAGATTTTCAAGACCTGCCTGGATGCAGTCCTGAGTAACATGCTCTAGGCAATCCTGCTTCAGCAGGGGAGTTGGACGAGATGACCTCTATGGTCCCTTCCAACTCTAAAAATTCAGTGAAATATAATTTGGACCATGTGTGTATTGTATTAGGCACATAAGAATTGGAGGGGATTGTGTCTAAAAAGAAGTCAGGTCTTGGGTTGCACTAGCAATCTCTATAATCTGGATATTTTTTTGTGACAATAGCTAGAGCCAGATGAATGAGGAAGGCATAATGCTTTGACTGTCCCATAATAAAACATTTGGGAAGGTTTTTTTGGCCACACCAGCCAGGGATCACCGGACAGCTGAAGTATGAGGCGTCACACTGATTTTGGATGTGTTTGACCCAAACACCCCTGCTTGCTTCCCCATGCTTCCTAGTAATTTGCTAGAGATACAGCCCAGTCCTGCACTGTACCTCCAAGAAGCTGAACTGTCACACCAAGTGACCTTCTGCAGGCACCTGGACAAAGTAGCTGGAGAAGCAGCTAATCCTATTCTTAGCTCGGCATGCCAGATATCTGCGAGAGGCCAGCCTGCCAGGAACGGCTGGTGACATATTTGTCCAAGGGAGGGAGGTTTTTGCCAAGATGCTGTGGGTGCTGCTGTATGGAGTTGAGTTTAGAAGGAGAAAAATCTGTGAAATGCGAATTCAAAAACACAGCTGTTGTTAAAGAAATAAGGAGCTGTTCCCAGTAACACAGATATATTCAAGATACAGATATTTTTAAAAAATTATTTTTTAAGTATCAGGAAATTAAACAGTAAATGCTGCGGTGTCAGCCAAAGTTAACTCTACCTAATACTTTTGGCTTGGCCACCAGAGGTGGTAGCAAGCTGTATGTGCAGTTAAATGCTGTTTTTATTTCATTTCATTTTAAACTTAAAGCCCTTTATGCAGGTTAAACATTCTGGGACTTGTGCTTGACTGTCACCCAGCAGTTTGGGCTGTGTGTGCGTAACCCGGCGGTGAGTACGTGTTACAGTTCCCCCTCTGTGCCTGCTCTGGAGCAGTTATAAATTTGTTAACAGCTTCGGGAGGAGAGCCTGGCTCTACAGCCTGTGCTTGGGGGTCGCCCTGCAGTCCCTTTGCTGGCTCGGGGTGGCAGCCACTTACAGATGCCTGTCAGATTTTTGTAGGCCACTAAGGGGAAAAAAAACAAACCAGCAATTTAATAACAATTGTGATACCTGGCAAAGAGCTGCTTTCTGTTGTCTGAAATCTGGGCTGCTTTGCTGCAGGGCATTCAGTCTGCCACAGGCTTGCCAGGCATCCAGTGTGGTCTTCTGAAGCACCCACCCCGCTGGGGACTCCTGTACCAGGAACTCCCCGATGGGAAATACAGCTTGTTCCCTTGGTGTGTTTCCAATGACCCCAAAGTCAGATGCTTAAATCAGGGGGTGTGAAGCCTCTGCTGAGGTGCCTGAGCCCATTTCATCCCACCTCCTTTTGGCTGGGTGCAGGGGGAACTCTGCTGTCAGAGCAGGGAGACCTGCCTCCTCTGCTCCCCTCCTTCCCTGGGGAGATAACTCTCCAGTGATAACTCCACAGCACGGGTGGCAATTATTTTTATTTCCCCTACATTCTTTAGCAGTGGATGCCAACCAGGATTTAGGCTAAGCCTGTAGTGGTCAGGATGACCCTGGCAGGCACGGGAGGGGATTTGGCTGTGGGAGTCTGCCAGTGGCAGCACTGTTGGGGCTGGGGCTGATGCTGGCAGGATCCATCATGCTGGGGCTCTTCCTGGAGGACCTCAGTCCCGTGGTGCTCGAGCTTGAAATCTTCAGGTGCTCCTGCTGCAGACTGGGTGCGATTCTGGTGCTGAGGGTAATGCAGCAATTTAAGATGTGGTGCCATCTGACAGAAAGTCAGTGTGGAGACGAGGGGACTGTGGCTCCTGCACTGTTTGCTCTAACCATAAGCAAAGGGGGAAGCTGACACTTGTGGGCAGGTTTTAGCTGTGCTTATCTGTGTCCTGAAGAATTAATGCAGAGTATTACTGCTTTGGATTCTTAAAGCCAGGGATTTTATGTGTGGATATAATATAAAAAGTCACTTTAGTTCAGTGGAAAAATATTTGGACCCACTAGGCAAGGAATTGTTTTTTATTATCTGCATCTTGGGTAACAAATCCGTTCTGATAAATGCAGACAATATCAAGTCCATTGTTGTTGGCACCCAAAAATAACAGATAAGTTGTCTTGGGCAGTTCTAGTGGATGATGTCCAAAGATGACAGGCTTTTGCTGCTGATAAGTTCAAAGTAAATGTAGTTTTTTAGGTATATAGGAGAATTGTTGTTACTTCTGAGTACTGAGTGTTCCTAGTCCAGTTACGTAAGAACAAACAGTGACGAAGTTGGCTTGAAGCCTTCTTCAAGGTTTATTTGGATCACAAAGAGAGTTCCCTACTCTGTAAAAAGAGAAAACTGGGTTGATTTCACACTTGAAGCCATTCACTATGAATGTCTGTAGCAGCACCTGGCAGAGGTCCCACTATCACAGAATGAAGGCACCAAACTGTGTATCAAAAATACAAGAAGAGCAAAGCAGCCGGGCAAGACATCTCTGTCAAGGAAATTGATGCCCCATTCATCCAGGCCTACAGTATGTTTTCCTTAGACATCCTGTGCCTCCTTCAGGGTTTTAGAATGAACCATAACAGCTTGTTCCCGCAGACAAAAGCCAGTGCTTGCTTGTCCTCGCCAGGTCAAGCTCTTCATTAGTGGGCGGGCAGAGACCCTCCACTGAAGCAGCTTATTGCAGGGATAGCTTCATGAGTTAAAGCAAGATTAAAAAATTACAATCCTGCTAATGCATAAAAAAACAAATTAAAAGCCAAGTGATTAGGCTTTAGAAGTCATGATTTGGCCTTACTGATGAGCTAAGTTTTCAGGCAACTGACATTTTTGTAGTTTACCTATATTATCACTAGGTCTCATCCAGGGAAGTGTTAGTGGTGTGGAGTGAAGGGGCTGGGAAGGGATCCAGTTCTGTTTGATGTCCAATCTCTATCAGTGCCCTGCTGAGCCTGTAACAAGGCATGTTGTCATCTTTGCCTCTGGTTTCCCATTGATAAAATGACAATGAACCCAGTTTCCCACCTAAAATGTCTTATGATGCATCCATCCTGAAGTGCTTTAAGATCTTCATAGGAAAGCTTATGCTTCTTCAGAAGAATAAAAGGTGTTTACTTCTGTATGTAGTTGTTGCTGTGACACATTCTTCAGCCTTGTGTACCTTTCTGAGGCTTTTTACATCATTCCCTGCTTCTAGCTGTTTCTTCTGTTTATATCCTTATAAGAAACAGGGACATTCACATGTGACAGTCGTGCCCTTCACCCTAGAGCTGATACGCAGTTTAATTCAAATTTAATTCAATTATGTGTGATTTTCACTCCCATCCACTCAGCGTTGGTAAGGCGATGGGAGATGGATGGAAGGTGTCTTCATCTGCATAGATTTATGATTGGGAACTTCTGAAAGCCAGTTGGCCAAAAGTGATGGGGTCAGAAGTAGGGTTGAATACAGCAATAGCTTGAAGGCTCTTTTTGACACCTCTACAGCAGTAGCTAATAGGCGGTTTTGCTTCAGCCTTTGGATTTGCTCAACCTAAGGTACAGATACTTCTTCACTGATCTGCTGTGTAAGTGCTGCAGTGTTTGTGGCCAATTCTGGTACCCACAGCATCGTCCTTCATTCCGCTGTTGTGAATGTTTTCTGTGATTAACTGGCAGAGGGAGCCCTGGCCAGTCTGAGAGCTTTCTCTTGCTGTTTACTATCATTATAATAAGATATTTGACCCATGCAATAACAGCATTAGCGTTGGGTCCAAACCAAAATCTTTGGATTCAAAATGCTCTCAACTTTGGGAAATGGTCAAACCCAAATTTTGTGGCTTGGCTTAAGCTCTGAATGAAATGAAACCGAACGTGCCTAGGATTAAAACTCCTGTAGAGTCAGAACCTTTACTTTCTTTTGAAAGAGTTTCATTTTTTTAACCTCCATTGTTTGCAATGCTTCTTAGTTCTTTGCAAATGCAGTCGGTTTCTCTACAAATGGGTTTTTTTCCCAGATCCTTTCAAATATGTGGATTAGTTTCATAGCCTTCTAATATTGAGGAAGCTGATGTTTTCCCCTTGGATTTTTGGGTATGTTTTCACGTCTGTAGTGAGAGGAAGAATTAACGCAGTTGTTGACTTGATGCTTATAGGCTTTAAGCTTGGTTTTTTTGTGCTGCATAGATAGATGCATACTTTTATATGCCATTCTTGGAAAAAATACTGGTGATATGGTTTTAATTTTAAATTGGTTTGATGTCTGAAGCTAAACATCTTAAGAGTCCATCTAATGCTTTCCCTTCTGAGACTTGTGTGTTATTGAATCTTTGATACCTAAGGTCCACTGCACACCAGACTCTGTATGTTATAGATAAATCCCAAGTGTATGTACGGTGTTTAGGGAAGGCGTTAAGTGCTACCAGATAGATAGAGAAGGACTTGAGGGCCCTGACTTGAACTTTTTTGTTTTGATGCTGGTTCGTTACTTGACAGATGACAGCCTCATTTTCCCGATTGTTTATTTTTGAGAAGAGTGAGTATTTTCAGTGCTTCTCTGCAACAACTAACTTCTGCCTTTCCGAAAAGTCCCATCACAGGCTTTTCTCTTAAACTTTCTGTTTACCCCCTTTATAAACACAGATTAAGGGGACCTCCCCAGGAAGTGGATGTTTAAGTCCTTTGAGGACTTGATCTGCGCGAGGGGGAGGTGGTGGACGTGGGAGGCTGGCAAAAGCAAAGAAACCTGGAGCTGATTTTCCTTCCTCCTGCCTTGCTCCACAGCACTGCTCGTGGCTCCCCCTTCTCCCTGTCTGTCTGTCTGTCCGTGCACTGCCGCCGTGTACCTTGGCTTTCAGCGTTGCCCCTTTGCTGCACTAACTGGGAGCTGTGGTGGGGCTGGCGCAGCCTCCAGCCCCGTGGTGGGCTCCGTTCTGCGGGCTCCCTGGCAGCCCGGCTGCCTCCCCGCCGTCCCTGCTGGCATGGCAGGAAGCTCGGCAGAGAGTCTTGGGAATGCTCCGTGGTCGGGAGAGACCGCCGAGCTGCAGCTGGCGGCTTGTGGGCTGGACCTGACCAGCGGCAGGGCCTGGCTCCATGCCTTCTCCTTGGAGAGGACAGGGAACGGGAGCTTGGGCACAGCAACCCCACTTCTGCTCCTTTGCAGTGGCTGAAGACCTCGCCTCGGTAACTGGAAGAAACACAAAACATTCCTGAGCCTGGAGGGGATCCATAGCTCAATTTTGGGTTTAAGATCCTCTCCATAGTCTGTATTTCAGTGTTTGTGAGGTTCATATTTATATTAACTTTAGAGGGCTGTCAGGAGGAAGCCAGATCAGCTCGGAGAGATCGTGGTTAGTGCTTCTTTTAATGCTGAATCTAAGCGCTCCGGTTCCTTGACATTATCACCACTGGAAAAAAAAAAAGATATAAATAAGGAAAAAAACAGAGTTTGGTACATTGTGTTGATAATGTGAGGGTGGGAGACATCCACAGGCATACATTCTACATGTACCTTTACATGTCGTGCCTGAGGAAAAAAATATTTCAAAAGCGTGCTTTGTAATGCATCATCCAGATCTTAACAGTCTGAACAAAACAGTAAAGGCTCAGTCAACTAATCTCCTAAAGATAATACCATGATATTTCACATAATTTTGAGGTGGTTTTTTTTAGCAGGCTCTGTATGCATTGCTTAACATTAAAAGGCTAAGGTAAATTATTTTCCTCTAGAAATGCCAGCTGCAATAAATCCTTCCTCCTCCCCACTGCTGTAATGGAGGCTTGGCATTTCAAAGCCCTGAGCTGTTGACTCACCTTGCTTCCAGAAGTCCCCCTCCTGCCAGCTCAGCTTTCCAGTGACCAGTGTCTCTGCTGTTCCATGCTCTCCATCCATGCTCCTGGGATGCTTCACCAGGGACCCTTCCTGAGCCTTCGCATGAAGCCGTGCTCCCATCCCCATCATCTCCAGCTGATCTCTGCTAGCATCCCAGGGGTTATCTTGACACTTACAGCTATTCAGGGACCCAGACTGGCATCTGCCACGTTAAACTCCTCTCTCTCATTATCTCCAGCCCCTTGAAAACCTTCTTTCAGCTGAATGGCCCGTATTTTAGGTGCAGGATGTGCCGTACCCTGTGAGTGCACGGTATGTATATGTACTTTGTGGTATGTGCTGATTGAGCTCAGTACAGCTACTCTCTGATACGGCTTTATAACATCAGAAATATTTGCTTGTGCATAATATCAAGTCCTTGTTGTTGTGTTTATTCTGTGGCCGCTGTTGCCAGTGGGATTCAGGCTGTACCTACAGGAGTGCTTTTATGCATTGGTACATTGTAGAAAACGAGTGCACGCCGCTGTTTGTCCCTGTCCCCTGCTCTCTGCTCAGAGCTCCCTTATACCACATCACCTCATGATCATATTCTTTCTCCAGACTGGAAAAAAAATGCCCAGTTCCTTTCTGTGAACTTTTTGCCTGGATTCATTTACTGCACTGGGTGAGGGCTTGGTAGCGCTTCGTGAACTTACGTTTCAGTATTATTTAACAAAAAAAAAAAAAGAGTGGGAGGAAGATATTCAAGTTTTTTAGAGTGAGGCTGAACTGACAGTATTAAATGCTTATTTGTGCTTTCTTCTGTGTTACCACTGGAAAATAAGAATGTGAGGGTGGAGGAGAGAGAAAAGCGTTGTTTAGAGGCAGCGCCCATGCGTGGTGGCCAGGGTCTGGATACGGCGTGGTTCTGCCTGTGGTTAAGTTGGTAGGTGCAAGTGGCTTGGCCACCACCAGCCCCACATTACGTAAAGGTCGCCTGGCCCAGGGTTAATTCTATTGCTACCAGACGTCAGTGAAAATAAATACACAAAGCACTATAGAACCCAAGGGGGAGAAGGAGGAAGAAAAATTATGGTGCCCACAGATTGAGGGGGAGGGTTATGTGTGTTGGTAATGAGTAATTTAGAACATCTGCAGACTTTTTATTATTTTTTTTTAGTGTTTTCTGTTTCCCTGCTTTGTGGTAGAGCCTTTTTTAAAAGACCTGAAGGCAATGTTGTATCCAGCAATAGGTGAATTTAGAGGCTTGGATGCCTTTCATTTAGGTCAGCGCTGAGATTCAGCATTCAAACTTGGAATCCAAATTTTGCTTGAATAATCTCAATTTGCCAAGTCTATGTACATAAGGAAAGTCTCCCTGCCCCTTCCCAGCACCACCCCCAAAACTGGGGTGGTGACAGCATTACCCAGCTGGTGTGGTGTTATCTGTTGCTCTGTGGAGGGACCCACAGTGCAGTCACCAGTGTGGAGACACCTTCTACAGGCTGGTGTATCAGCTCTGCCTTTGCTTTTGGGCATGCAGGGACCCCTACTTTCACTCTCTGCTGACACTTCCTCCCTCCATCCCCACAAGCACAGTAACATCAGTAGCACTTACATTCTCCTTTCCATCCAGGAGTGGTTGAGATTTTTAGGAAGGCTGTAAAAAAAATAATTCTCTGCTTGCAGAAAAAGGTCTTCAGCTGTTCTGGAGCACAGCAGGTCCCCACTTCTTGGGACAGGGCCAGCTGGACCTGCTTATTATTCAGCTTTCAATTTTTTTTCTTTCTGAAGAACTGATCCATATGAGATATTTGAGCATTTCATTCCTTTGTTGTCGTCTTTCAAGAGAAGAGACATTTCGTCTTCCATATCCTCAGTTTAATCAGAAGGCTGAAAATAGGTATTTGGGGATTCCAGTGTTATTTATTTTTCCGTATTAGGAAATGAGTCATGACTAAGTGACAGCATTGTCTCCAATCAGAGGGAGTCAGAACTTGAGGATGCCAAGGCCTTATCTGCTAATTATGACTTAAAACTGCACAGTCGTACAGTCAGTCTCTGAACCTTACCGTGTTACAGGGGTTGCTTTTGCCTTTTATTAGTTTTCTTCCCAGCAAGCTGAAAAGGACATTTCACTCTTTGTCAGTGAGGACACATCCTGAGAGGTCCTGAGTGCTTTTTCATCCTGGTAAATTGAGGGGTTGCCACAGACGGTCAGTGTCGCTCAGCGCTCCCTCCATCAACTACATCATAGAAGCATCTATTGGCAGCAGCACTCATAAAATTACCCATCAATATCTCTGCATTTCAGCTGCCACATCCTCATTGCACTGATAAAAAGTCACGTGTGTGGGCCAGGCTGGGATGGCTTTACTGGAAAGACGGCTGAAAAGTCATTTCTCTTCCCTGGGAGACAGGGAGTGTTCAGGGTTTTCTCCTTCATGCCAGTGCCGCTTACTGACGGATCTTTAAGTCCTGTTAAGTTTAGCGTAGTTCTCAAGACCTATGCGGAGTGCTGCCTTAAGATGTGACGTATTAAAATTGAATGTAAAGATCAACTCTGGTGTTTTAAGTGTTGCTCAAGACCTTTACCTCAGCACTGTAGTACTTTTTTGTTGTGTTATCACTCTGATATGAAGTCATTTGCTCTCCCTTCAATGCTGAAAATTAATTATTCTTAAGAGCAGAATGAACCTTACTTTAAAAAACATTTGTTTTCTGCGTTAAGGAGTATAACTGACTCTAATTCCAGGGAAAAGTAATGTTGGCTCTAAGGGAAAAGAAAAGTAATTACAAATAACTGTGTGAAGCCAGACAAGATTGGCTGGACCTTGAGGAAAATGGATCTTAATCCCTCAATTTGATGGTCGCCTGGCAGTCAGAGCAGGAAAAGAAAGTCGCTGGGGGTTTTTTCCATCTCTGTGAGGTGGGAAATGCACATCCTACTTCAGAGATGGAAAATGAACAAGTAAGTCTACTGGGCAGGATGACAATTACACACACATTCTTTTCTTGAGAAACTACACATAGCCAGGATATTCTGGGTTTCCGGTGATAGGGGTATCACAGGTTCTGCCTCAGTCTCCTCTGCATCTCACATGGGTGTTTACATAAGCACCATGTTACTAAATTATGGGGCGGGTTTTCTGGTGTAGTGTGTTCATCATAGCTGTCACTCCTAGGCCTAAACAGAACTGGAGCCCTGCTGCTGTGGAAAAACAGAGGAATAAACTGTTTATGACCAAATAGTTTGCAGTGTGAGGCAAGACAAAAAAATAAAAGGTAGAGGAGAGAGACAGGATCTGTTCAAGCATCCATATGTCTGTGCATTTTGTGCATATGTGCATGCTTTGTGTACATATAGCAAGAGCAGATATGCATTGTAAATATGGTCTATTTTTTTTTTTAAATAAATTTTCTAGAGATTGGAAACATGGCAAGGCAAGGTGAGACGTCCTCTCTTCAAATTCCAAAGCATTCTTTACCATTCTTGTTTTAGGCCAGAGTTTTTTTTTTTTTATTCTTCTTCCTTGCACCCCCAAAATGGGGGCTGGAGTTGCACCCCCTCGGTACATACTACAGGCATTTCCATGGCCAGCTTCCACAAAATTACCAAAGCCACGTGTGTCTTGGGGCTACAGAGCTAATTGCCACCTTCTGAAGCTTTGCTTCCTCTTGTAAAGAGTGAGGCTGTGGTCAAACTGTAAAACAGCAGCTCAAACAAACATGTTTGAAGCTTCTGATGTGCACAATAGTTGCATATAGAAATGCACCTAAGGAAGACACAGATTTTCAGAAATCAGGGTAATTTATCTGGGCTCCTTTTCTGTGTACCTCAGCTCCACAACAGCCTAACCCAGCAGCTCCTTGACAAAGCTTTATGTGGGGTGTTGGTGCTATTTTCTAGCTGCACTGATGCTTTTACTAATGCATTTGTTGGAGGTGGGGTGGGCTCCGTGAGAGGGAATGCTACGGGAAATGGTGGAAAATCTCTGTGCAAAAATATGGTTAATGAAATGAAATACATTATTACTGTGGCTAGTACCTGATACCTGCTTGCAGAAGAGCAGTCCCCAGGTAGAGGAATTTCAATTGCATTTTTAAGTCCTTTGGTTTTGTCCCTTTCCTATGTTTTTATAGTTCCTGTAGCTCCTCGTAGTATGCAGAATATATAAACCTCCAAAGAGTGTGTTGAAAATCATCCAGGTTAGGGAGCTAAACCATTACTTACATTCTGCAAATGTTTTGTGAGGTCTTGTCTTTGGTTCCCCTCCTCTCCCCATTCCCAAATCAGGAAGCCTGGAGAAGCCTTTCCTGCATTACCACATCCAGTCCCTGCCACGGCCACATAATGTCCAGACACTCCCTGTCTAACCTGATGACAGCCTGTCTTAAAGCTGCATAGATTTCTTGCCTTCACTGCTGTGATTTTTCCAGATCCTAATGGCTTTCCTTCTTTTTCTAACCTGAATTTATCCACAGTCACTTGACACCGTCCTCTGACTCAAACCATCCTTCTCTCTGCTCTTGCTTACCCAGCTGGAACACTGGGGCAGGACACATGTTTTCAAATGCTTCACTAACCTCTTCTGGCCTCCCTTGAATGCCCTGAGCTGGCCTAATAGATGCAATGAGTTTGCAAAGGCTCAGGGCGGAGGTTTGCTCTGTTTGAACTTTTCTTTCCTGCACCAGGAAACGGGGTAGAAGCTAAGTGTGTGTCAATAACAGTTCTCACCATGCTATTTTCCATTCTTTTTCTGTAAATAAAATAAGAAAATGGATCTGGATTAATAATGATTACGGTCTTAGGAGTTCAATTACGCTAACAATAAATACTTGGCCTTTTGTATATATATGATAAAACATGATTTTGTGCATAACAAAATAATCAATCATGTGATGTCACCTTTTAAATTAAGGCTGGGGCTGTGTGCTTACAGCCTAAAGATGAAAAAGTCCACAGTCTGGGATCATGCAGATCCCACCTAAATAATTCCCACGCCCTTCAGCCTGGCCTTGGCTGCCCTTAGGACCCTTGGATGTGAATCCGTGCGTTGGGTCTCAGGCTGGGATTACGTCTGTGGCGGCTGCTCGGGGTGCAGCAGAGGAAGTGTGAAAACAAAAGACCCTTGAGTGGCTTCCAAGGAGACCCTGGGACCGCACTGGGGAAGTCTCTGTGCTAAGGCAAACTAACTCTTCTAAAGCTCCTTCCCCCTGGCTAAAGTTTCACTGGTTATAGTGACCAGGATAAAACCCAGTGTGGTCTGCTGGTAGGTGAGAGCTGGGCAATCTTCTTGTGCTTCCAGACCAGATGGATTCCATATTCCCCGTGCAGAGTAGCTAAGGGCTATTCTGTCAAAAGGGCAGGCAGCTGGCGGGGGGCGAGGGGGTTCTGCCGGCGCTTTGGATGCACGCACAGCCATCGAAAATAGGTGTGTTGTGAAATCCAGATCAGATCCATGCTCGCCCTCTGCGGCTGTTGCCGTGAGTCAGCCTCGGGCTGTTCTCACTTCCCCACCAAGTCTCCAGCCCCTAAAAAGAAAGCGGCTCAGGGCAAGAAGCAAGAAGCGGTCCTTCAGCAGCGCCAGGTTTCCTGCTGCGGGTGGGGATCTGCGGGCACCCTGTTAAATGAAGACAAGTGATTGCAAAGAAAGCTCTGTTTGGAACACATATGGATTGGTCACATTTTTCTAATTCCTTCTCTAATGAACCTTGTGTCAATAGTGGAGATGATTACAGTTGTTGGTGAGTGTGGGGAGATGCCATCTTGTACATGTGATCTCGGGGAGCCTATCTGCATCCTCTTGAGTAGCAGGACAGGACATATGGTGCTTGACCATGGTGCTGGGACTCTCTGGGAAGGTCAGATAGGAACTAGTCTACTTGCCAAGCCATTGAAGGATTCCCCTTGACCTTAATACACAGTCATTTCACATCTTCCAAGCACACCTCCTTGCTGAGGGCAGCTTGATGCTCATCTTCAAGGACAATCTGGAGTGCCTTAGCAAAGTGTTTGAGCAGACCCGTGACGCTGGATATTTCCCATCTTCAGTTTCTCCCACTCTTTCAGTTGAGCTGGAAGGTGATGCTCCAGCTGTAGCCTGTGGGCCACCATCAGTGCTGCATCTTAAAATTCTCTGGGGTCTTTACTTGCCCAAGTTTTGTCCTAGATGGCCACAAAATTTCAATGTTTGGTTTTATGACTTTCGCTATATCGTGGACTGCCAGACGTTGAGGCCTGAGGTGACTTGGCTTCCTTTGCTATGTTGAACATTAAAAGGAAATAAAAATTCTTGTACTTCAGGCTTTAAATTGCCCTTTAATGCAGGAGAGGGACCTTGGGTACATTTAATGCATTTCATCTACAAGAAGTGCTTTTAAATGATGACTGCATTAAAAGTATTTCCTAAAAATGCGGTAGAGAGCACTGGGTATTTATCAACAAATAAAACTGCAAATGAAAGAGGCAGCTTGTTCGAGGTTTATCTCTGAAAATTACTGAAGCGTTTACAGAAAGGTTTTGTCAGGTAATTTGCATATTCATGAGCTGTAATTTCTCCAGTTGCTGTATTTAGTTGATAATGCCTTTTTTAATACTGTAATTAAAAATTTTTGATCTAGGTTATACTTCAACTGTTTGCTCAGGTGCACCAAAACAATTGATGTTTTGTTTACTTGTTGCTTTAAATACAGCTATTACATGTTAAAATGTCAGTCGTAAGAAAAATGTTCATACCTGACAAATTTCTTGAAGGACCCTCAAGGAAGGTAGGCTCTTGTATGGATGCCATACAAGATGCCCACAGCTTAGTGTCCCTCAGGCTTCATTTGCCCAGACCAGTGTGTGCACTCCCAAAACACGGTGAAAATGGGGGCACTAAAGGTTAATGGAGCAGGAGGTAGGTGCCTATAAATTTATTTTAAATGAAAAATCCTTTACAGTTTTGTAAAGCTGTTAGAAAATCTGTAAATGTCTTCTGGAGGGGCAGAGAATTTGCGAAATGCACATAGAAAGGTGAAATTAGAAGTGAAAGGTGGTGCAAGAGAGCGCAGTTAAATACATGGTGCTCACTGAGCATTAGGCATAGCAAGTCAAGCATGTGGCTGTGCTACGCTGCCCACTCTTCACCTTGCATGGGATAAAGCAAATGTAGGTGCAAACAAACCCAGTTGCAAGACCCCCAGCACACTTCTGAACTGGAAAAGAACAGAACGATCAAGTACAGAGTGTGGTTCCTTGGACACAAAAGGGGAGGATGGAGGAGAAGATGGATGGGGAGGCAGAAGAGGGATGAGAGCAGCGAGGCAGCAGGCAAGCTGGTTGCAGCAAAGCCCAGAATCACTGGTAGAGTCCATCCGTTCTTCTTTCTTCTTGAAGCAATGAATATTTGTGTCTAGATGTAAGGGTAACAAGAGACAAGTTTCTACAGCAATTTATTCTCCAAGTGTCCCTGTCTAGTAATCCTGGGCTCAGGACTGCAGGCTGCTCTGGTCTGGTTGGGGCGTGGAAATCCTATTCCATGGGCAGTATTGAAGCAAATGAGATTCCGGTTAAAACAAATACTGAAAGGTGTGAAATTTCTCATGGACACAGACTGTGTTCTTTTTAGAGGAGGTTTCTCCTTTCTCACATTTTGTCATTGGTCAGTATTTCAGTGAAATATTTTGATGAGACTGAGGATTTTAGCTTTGCACTTGTATCAGCTGGTGTTCAGTTATATGACTTTATAATAATATAGAAATCTAAATGACGAAGCTAAGATGATGCATTTTGACCTTATCAAGTTGCAGTATTCCAGACCAGTCAAGTCTGAATTGTCTTGATCATTTTTAGTGAAAATGTGACAAAATGTGTACCTTCTCATGGAACACTTGGTTTTAATGGAAGCACCATTTCCCAGAGGGAAAATGTGCCATCAAACAGACTGTCAACAGCTGCTGGGCTGGAGAAAATGCTAGTGGACAATGAGAGAGGAGGGAAAAAATGCACACGTGTCATTGACACACACATACACAGTTGATGAAATCAATTTCAATTTACTCAAGTTGTTCTAGCATCACTTTCAATTACGTATGCCAAGGAGAAAGCTACAGCATCCAGCTGTGGGAATCAACAAGACAATTGCGCAGCAGTCGTGAAAGGAACAGTCAGCAGAGAAATGATTTGCATTTGCTTTTCCTGACAGCTGATATTTTCCTGATAAATTGCTGCCCTTTGTTGTTCTAGTTGCTTTGAAGAATCAACCCACTTAAAGGGGTGGTAGCTTTGCCCGCATTCCTGGCTTTGCATCCACTCTCACAGGTTGGGGATGTAAACAGGAGGCTGAGATAGGAGGAGAAGGTAAAAGAGATGAAGTTGGCCCAGTAATTCAAGGTGTGCTGTAGAAAGGGTGCTGCTCCAACAATGGTGTCCTCTAGAGCCATGAGTGCTGAGGGTTGCAGTTTGTCATTCAGAATCAGGAGATTTGGGACTGGTTGATGGTAGAGACTTTCATGGCATCTTCTTCCTATGGAGTGTGGGTTTGTGCCAGTGAGAGAAGAAGACAAGAGAGACTGTCAAGGAAATCCCCAATTAAAACTCTAAACAGTGTATGTGGCTGTGCTGTGGGATTTCTTTCCTTAGTGAGCCCCAGGAAGGAGGACTTGGAGGGAAACATTGGCTGCAGGATATGCAAAAGGTGCCCGTATCAAATATGCAAAATTGTTCCCCCAGGATTTCCCTTCAGTGGGGTCATATTGTTGTTAAATGACTTGTTAAATAGGATTTACATGGCTTATTAAATGGGGTCTCCAGCTGGGTGGCTCTTAGTGGGCAGACAGGTCCAGTTATTCTGGATTTGCCCTTCTTGTAGCAGCCCTGGCCTGTCTAATGCCAATATTTCAGCAAAATTCACTTTTGCAAGAATGTTATTCTAGCCTAGGATCTGGGCCAGGTCTTTATTTCTGTTAATTACAGATCAGTCATTCTTTTTCTTTTCTAAATGTTGAAAAAAATGTGTTTTATGTGCAAGAATGGCTGATAAGTGATACACCCACAGGAACATTATATTTTTCTAACATCCGCCTCTGTGTTCTTTCTCTAATTTGCCTGCCGCTGTCTTTGTAGAGGATCAGTCTCCTTCCCCTAGCTCTGTTCCCTGCATTTTAGATGTTTTCTTTCTCTTCAGCCACCCTTAATTCCTACCGCTGGCACATCACAGTTTATTGCTTTTTAGTGCTTTATCAGTCAGTGAGTGAATTTTCTCCTTATTTCAGTTATTCTGTGTAAATCTTCACTAGAGGTTTAACAGTAAAACCTTCCTACTGCATGAGTGGGCTCGTGAAGGGCAGTGGTGGTCCTGGTGAGACCAGAGCAGGGCCAGGAGTGACACACCAGGACCATGACAAGTACCATCTAGCTCATTTCAATAGGTGATCCTGCTCTTAAAGCCTGTTTAGGGTGATTTCTTTGTAGCACCTTCATGATGTTTCCTGTTTTTTTCAGAATAACAACCTTCAGTTGTTGAATAAGACTTTTAAGAGCACTGAAGTTAGCGCCTGGGTTCTCTAAATTACACTGAGACAATAGCAGGAGTCTCTCTGCATTAAATTGGTGGTATGCCAGTCTAAACTGGATTTATACTGGTGAAGGTGATGTCTGTCAGCACTTGTGGGCCTGACTCATCCAGTCCTCTTAAGAATAATCTTTGAGGCTTTGGGCAACATTTTCAAAGTGCCTCTGTAGGCAGAGAGCCTGCGTCCCCTCCTTGTCACCGAGATTTAAACTTCAAAGTGCCGAAGTCACCGCACGCAGTGACTGTAACTACGCAAATCACGGTCTATGAAGTGCTTGTTGCCCTTTCCCCGTGACTGCATATTCATTGTGGTGCGTGGGCTCTCCTAAAGTGTGTGTGCCTTTGCTGCAGGAGTGCCATGCTGAAATCTCAGCAGGTGTTGAAGGCAGCACCATAGGAAAAATGTTTCCTTTGTCTGAGACCTGTTCCTACAACGAAATAGGGGACCAGCACCATTGTTCCGTGGGCTCACCAAATCCACAGAAGTGGTGTTCCTTCCCAAGACAGCTGCTGAGGAACAGCCTAATGGCCTGTCTTCTTCAGTCTCCTGTCTGGTATCCTTCATATGCCAATAACATTTCCCTTCAAAATAACCTCTGTGGGGTAACGCGATTGTCCTGCCTAGAGAGACAAATCCCTGGGCCCTTTTAGCAGGTTGAGCTGGTCCTTCTTTGCTCCACATGCTCCAATTCTTCATAATCAACCTGAAACCTCCCCAGAGAGGTAAGGTCCACCTGCGTTCATCCTGCCTGCCGTTTCAGACCTGAGACTTTATTGGGTTTTTTGAGTCCTGCATTTGAAAACCTCCTTATTGCCAAATCTGTCCTAGCCTGGGAGGCCTGAAGTTACATCATTCCATGCGATGATGTACGTTTGCTCTGTGCGTGTGGAGGAAGGGCCGTTGCCATGCCATGCTGTGAACGAGGACCTGTCTGAGACGAGCAGTCACATCCAACTTGGCACGGCTGGTCGGGGACAGGCCTAGAGCCAGCTCCTGACCAGGCACCTTGCCGTTCTCACAGGTGGAGCCTCAGCTCAGGCTGCCAAAAAGCCACTGAGGAGTGTGAAATCTGTTTTCTGGGGAAGGAGCTCACACCTGGGGCTAGAAACATGTCTCTCCTTCCCAGTCTTTTTATGGCTGTGGCCCATCAGATGACTGCTTGAACCTGCTGCCGTCCAGTGACTGTGTGAGTCGCTGCTTCTCCCTCCTGGTTTATCTGGGCTGCTGGGGGGGTCACTCGTAAATTCTTCGCCAGGCTCTTTGAGCTTCCTGCGGGAAGTCTCTTTGCATCTGGCTGCCATGGCCTGGCTGAGAGGGGTGTGAAGAGATCAACGGGGTGTGAAAAACTCCTGGGAGCTTCTGGGAGGGGTTGGGACACCACTGCTTAACATAAAGTGAGGACAGAGCCCCAAAGAGCTTTCAGCTTCTTTATTGTCTGTGTGTGGTACCCATGTTTTGGACAAGGACAGGTTGGGGATGAATCCACCCCGACCGTCAATCAGCCGAGGTGAGAGCGGCACCAGAGATGAATATTACACATAGTGTCATCTCCACGTTCAATAACAAATAAAACCACACAAGTTCTTGAAATAGCCCTCCTTGGGTTTGCGTCAGAGCGTTCAGGAGAGTCTCACCCAGGGATGGATTATGGTGGCCTGGAAGTTTCCTCACTTCACTGACCAACATCCTGCCTACAGGATACGAACTGCTCTCTATGGGACAGGAAATTAACTGGAGTGCAGTTATGTTGCCCTGCAAGGTTTCAAATAAACATGCTATGAGGAGCATAATTGTGTGTCTAGGGGAAGGTGTCACTGCTGAGGGGTTTTAGACATCCACTTCTGCAGTGGTCCTTCAGGCTTTGTCTCCTGCAGGAAGCCCAAAGGATGTGGAAGGGGCACTGCCAGCTGGAAAGCAAGTCCTTGGACAGGGAGCAACTGATAGACTATCTTCTGCTTTGAGCTATGCTTTCCAGCAAAGTCACCTCCTCAAACATGTTGTCTCCCTTGGCCTTTTTGACCATCACACTCACTGACATACTGCAGTGGAGTGCTTTGGAGGCCATCCCAATGGCCATGTCCCACCTTCTTGGTGGTATTTGAAGGTTCATGCTTCTCAAGGTGTCTGGGACAAGGTGGTTTAAGAGAATGCTTGGAAATACCCAATACATGCACGGTTGATTCTGTAGCCAAGTACATCTTGAAGTGCTGTAGCTCCCAATTTCTGAGACAGTTATTTCTTGGCTGCACAATGCTACATTGCACTCTGATTTATGGGAACAGTAGAGAAAGAATCTTAATTTAAACGTCTGACTTTTGAAGGCCTGAGAAATTCATGTGATTCACAGGAAGGATTTTCATGGTCAATACCTAGATCAAGATATTGATATGAGACAAGAGAACTGGAAGACAAAAAATATAATTTGGCAAATCAAGTTACTTACTGGATTTCTTTAAATCAGCGAGGAACCCATTTGACACCCCATCCCTCCAATTATCACGGTTGCATCTGTTGTGCTCTTGGGAAACAGGATCTCACCTATAGCTGAGGGGTTTTTAAAGCAGAAGGAAAAAGGGGAGATGGGTACAACGTGGATTCAAAGCTTCCCTTCCCTGGATCTGCACTGTGTTGGTCCAGTCCTGAGGAACAAAATAGAGAAGCCCAAGGGCTGCTCTGCTGAAGTACATCCAAAGCATAGGTCTCTATCAGCTGAGGTGCAAGAAGGGCAAGTGTCAAAGAGGTGATGCTGTGCTGCTGTGAAGGCTCTGTGCCCTCCGAAGATCTCCATATGTGAGGTAGAATTTTCCACTACGAGGCAGGCCAGCTTTTGGGCAGCTTCTTCCCGGGCAGCGGCACACACACTGCCCTGCTTCAGCGGCTGGGCTGGCCCTGGTTTTTTAAACGTTCAAAACATTCGTCTTTTATTTCTGTCGCCGTTCAATATTAGGGGAAAAGATGTTATCACAGCTAATCCGTGCGGTGTCTGTGGAATTTCTTGGCTTGTGAGGATTTATATTGCATTCATGTATTCCATGAATTGGGCACAGGTTTTGCTTCCGACAGCAGTAGTTTTTTTCAAGGGCATCCCAATAAGATGAAAGTGTGGTCGCTGACAGAAACCACAGTGTCAGACTACGGTCTTGAGGATGTTTTGGATGGCTCTAGATTTTAATTCTTGATTTCCCCTGGCATCTAGACAACCAGCAATTTATGTGAAATCCTAAGGGGAGGGAGAAAAAAGGAGAACTGGAGGAAATGCCTTAATTTAATTGATCGGAATATAATTTGGAAATTCATATGTGCTCCGTTTTAAAAAAAGGAGGTAACTAGAGAATAGAAAAATTACTGTGTAAAATCATACTGAAGCTTTAGCATTACATTTTTCCTTGTTGTTTCAACCTTCTAAACATATTCCAATATGCTGAAAAGAAAAAAGCAATACTTAATGGTTGAAAAATATTAATACATAAGAGCAGTCAACCCGGGGAACTCGCTGCTGCAGCTTTTTGGCAGGGAGTCATATTTTTGTAGGAAGATTTTGAAAAACCTTGGTACTATCATGATTTATAAAGTTTGTGGTTTTGCGTAGGAGGAGTAAGAAAATGAAAATGAGATCTTGTACTTCAGGATATGATCTATCATTTGTCTCTTCCCCAGCTTCACATTAAACACTTCAGTAGGCATTTTCAAATGCTGTTTTCTGAAGTATCAAGCAGAAACAATGAACGACTGTTGTGATCGAAGCCGAGAAACCTTAACCGATAACTCACAGCTGGGTATGTGAATCATCGGAAAACCACATTGGCATTGTCTTATGTATATCAAAGCTGATAATTTACTATATTGTTCTAACATACCTGCCCCAGTCTGGCTAGGCTGGAGGAAAACAGGAAAGGAGGAGGCTTTTAGCTGTAAATGGGTATTTTTTTCCTTTGAGATGCCAAAGCATTTATGAATGAGCTTTGACCCTGAAGTAGGCTGAGCTGGTAAGAGCATTTATGTTTCTGTCCATTTGTATTTCATTCACAATGTTTGCCTTTTGTCTAAGCAAAGGGGGGTTTAGCTTTGTGGAATATGTACCCATGAGCCCCTAAACCAGCCCTGCTTCCTGCTCCTCGCAGCCTTTGGCAGCACGTGCCAGGTTAGCTGTGCTGCTGGGAGGCACCAGAAACTCTGAGAGGGTAGGCTGAAGATTCGCCTTTTGTCTATGCCTCCTCACTTGGGGTTTAAATATACAGTCACTGGTATTTCTTAAATTCTGTCATGGGATACACCCTCTACCCAGATGGGCATTGCTTTCTTCAGGGGTCCTACCCAGGCCTCGTGTACAGAAATTTCTAGTACAACATTCCACCAGGTACAGGAGTCCAGCCGTGAAGATCACTGGTTGTACTTGCTGACATACTGACAGCATTCCCTCCCCTCCGTGTTTTGCTACAGAAAACTCGGATTGAGCTATTATACATGCATCTTTTCTAACTCCTGTTGTCTCTTGCTTGTGACCAAAACTCACTGGTGCTGTGCAGCCGTTACTAACTTACAGCTACAATGCCTGCAAAGGTGGCACGTGATGAAGTGAAGATAAAACATACCCGACTGATGCTGCAAAGCAGCACAAGAGTAAGTGTGAAACAGCATCGTGGGTGAGAGTAGGGGGAAGCTTACACACAAACCTAACTTTAGATCATCCTGGTTCAATGTACACCACAGTGTTATCAGACCCTGCTGTTGGTCTGTCGTTGCTGTAATGATGTTTGTAATAAGCAGCTTTTCTCAAAAGACTGGCGTTCGTGCAGAGTGCCATATTCTCTGGGTGCATTTCTGAGGGTGCTGGGTCACGTCTAAACTGAGCAACTAAAGGCTTCCTCTGAGTTCTTGGCTCCCAGAGGAACCAGGAGCAGAAAAGTGAGGCTGAGAAGCTCAGCTGAGAGGGAGACATGCTGGCAGTCAAGGGTCCTGTCCCTTTGCTGTCTCTGGGCACGTCCACACACAGAGCGGAGCACGGGGCAAAGATCCCTGACTCTGCACGGACCAGGTTTGCTGCAGATATAGAAAACGCGGTGCCATGTCAGGGTGGCATCGTGCCCAGACTAATTAGCTAATTCTCAGTAAAGCAATGATTAAAACTGGGTATAACCTCCCCCCTGCAATTTAACACACGGGTCCGTATTGCTTAAATTCTGCACCACAAGCAGGATGTAGGTTTTCTAATAGCTCCTCGGTGCTCACAGGTGTGACACGCCATACAGAGAACCATCAGTGACTCCCCTCCGACACAACCCTTTTTACGTCTGACCTGCTTTTTTCACATAATGGTGGTTTTTGTCTTGCCCAAACAATCAGGATGGGTTAACAGCAGAGAGCCCTGCGTGAGGCAGCTTTCCGATAGCCGGGACTCAGCAGCTGAATTTGTGTAATAATCCCACTGGCTTTAATCAAGAGAGGAGACTGTGAGAGGCTTGTAAATTCCTACAGCAAAATTCTCCATTCTCATTCACGGAGCAGATCTTGCCTCCAATGTGCTTATCTCCCTCCCTCCGTGCGCAGAGCCCTTGACGTCAATGGAAGATACGTTCTTTCGGGGGGAGCAGAAGACTGAGGTCACACTCTGCCCTGCAAACAGGAGAATTATGTCCCCGGTGCTGAGGCGAGAAGGCTCTATACTGTTGCATGAGAGCAAAAAGACTTGAAACAATGGCACGTGTAGAAAAATAAAAAGGTAGACTGCTTGCAGGGGAGATATTTGGAGCTGTCTCAGCAGGCTGTAGAAGAATGCGACTCTCAGTTGTGTTTAAAACTGTGCTGTTTGGCAGCCATGAATGGTGTGGAGGCTTTTCATTCATTCCCCCTCGCAGATCTGGAGGGGGACATCTGTCAGCGCTGAACCCGAGCAGCAGTCAATGGCTGCAGCTCACTGTGCTCATAACCCAGGGCATTTACATCAGAAACCCAGAGGTCAGACTCCACAGCTCAGCCATCGGTGGCCTCGGTGATATTAATAGATTGCATTACATTTGCTGCAGCTTTTATGAGTAAAAGGTACTCTGCATGGTTAAATTATCAGAGGTTAAGTGTGGCCAATTGTATTTAACCTAATGATGGATGTTGCTGTTTTGATTTTTTTTTTCTCCTTTTATTTGAGAGAACTAAGTATATAGGTTTAAGCATATCTGAAAAAATATTAGATTTGTTGCTATTATCAAATTCCATTTATACAGCTGCTTTTGTTGAGGAAGTGCTTTGCAGAAATTAACGTTTTACCTAGCGTTAACTTTGGAACAGCATCCAGCTCATGCAAATGAAATACTGCCATTTCACTCAAAGAGCTGTTTATTTCTTCTTTGCAATAAAGGAAGTGAGTTCCTAACTCTGCGGGAAATGTATCACTCTGCAAATGAGATTTGTAGTTGTACAGAAATATACCGTCGTTTGCCGAGGCCAAAAGCCAAATGAGGTGACCAGAGCCAAAAGAGGTGTCCCTGGGCACTCCCCTGCTAGGGAGGATGTCTTCTGCAGGACAGTTTCCTCCTGGGGTTGGAAGTCAATCAGCGTGTGGTTCAGGCCATGAAGCCTGGAGTATAAACAGGTAGTTTGTGTTGCTTTCATCCTGTCTCGAGTTGCTGCCGAGACTGTTATTATTCACCATTTACCTTCTCAAAATATTGAGCCAATTAGAAAAGCAAATCTCTCGTTTGGTGAGTGCCCAAGGGTGAAGCTGTAACGGCGTGTGTTCTCCGCAAGCCCTAATCGCGGGTGTCGCAGTTGCATTTGGGACTGCTGGGCTAAGCAAAACCAAATTCCTTTCTAATATATTTTACACCTCAGCCGAGCCACAGTGAGTGGCCTCTTTTGTCCAGCGTCACAAACCGGGCAGCTGAGGCTGGTCAGTGTTTGGGTGAGAAAAGCAGCAAGAGGGGAGGAAGGGATGGTGCTTGGAGAACATCACCCTGGGCGGGCAGGAAGCGAAGGTCCTGGCTGTTGGCTCAGGCTCAGTTTCTTACAAACAGTAAATTGCAAGTGCTTTTATCGAAACGGTGGCTGTAATTCAGCGTGTGAGATACAGACAGATGTTTCTGGGTTTTTTTCCATGTTAATTGTCGGATGGGTGAGTTGTGGGGATTATTAAGAATAGAGACAGGACCACTCCCAAGTGCCATCAGTTAAATATTAATCCAGGGTGCCTGTGTTGAAATCCTACATTTTTGTTGTTTGTGTTCTCTTTTCCTTGGTCAATTAATTGACATACGCCAAAAGGTTGTATGCATGAGGGTGTATGTGTTGGGTGACAGATTTGAAATATATGAATGTTATAGTATCAAAAATCCAAGAAGCTGCTATACTTGCATCTACGTGCCAGCATTTTCAATTGGCATTGCTAACTCTAGTGAAGCCCTTTATTAAGCTCATCCAATGGCTCAGACTGCCTGCTATAGGTACTGTTTCATATATGATAAGTGGTCTTGCTAAGCCTTCTAAAATAAGTATAACAATCTAACTGGTAGCCAATGGGATATCCATCTTGTGTCTGACTACAAGGAATAAATTATGCTCTTACACTGATAATTGCTTATGCCTGGATTTGAGGATTACAGCCCTGCAATGCTGGTGATTAGAACTGGTCTCCATCTTCGTGCACAGATGCTCCCTGTGATCCACTTTAGCGTCTGCCTCGGCTTTTCCACATTGATTGTTTTTTACCAAAGAAGGTAGACGCAGTATCCAATTCTGCAAAAGCATTGCAGGCAGCTACGACCTGATTTAAATTCTGCACAAGACAGGGGACTGGAGAACATATCTTCTGATGTCTTCTAGGTAGTTTAAAGAAGTACTCTTGGGCATTTGTAGTGGTTCTGAAAATTGGGTGGGTCTTAGGAAAATAGTAGTCAGAAAGAAATAGTTTGAGACAATTCAGAGGTGTTAAAAAACCTATAAAAATTCACATAAAGTTAAAAAATAAGTCTATTCTGAACTGATGAAGCAGAGATAACTGAAGTTTTTCTCTTTAAAATAATTTCCCTGTGCTCCTTAACAAGAATGGTGACAAAGCAACGTAAGAAGTTATGCTCTACGCTTCACTGCCTATTTTCTCACCCTCAGCTTAAAAATAACAGCTCTGTAGCACCTTCTGTTTTCTCGTGACGTCTACACACACTTTATGAATAATCTTGAGGGGGAAAGCTGTGCTTGATCTCTAATTGGGATTTTCCCGTCTTAGCCAGTGTTGACTTAACCCTGCTTCCACAGAAGTCAAGAGTGAAACGCCCATTGATTTCAGCGTGAGCAGATTTTGACTTTTCAGAAATGCTCTGCCATATGTGTTCTCCTTTTGGAAGTATCATGTGGTTGCATTTGGCCCATGTAGTGTTTTAGTCACTCAGAAAGAACACGCGGAGTTCCAGCCTGTCCTCACCTGCCCTCGCGATTGCGAGAGCTGAGGGCCTTAGGGAGGTTTTGAAGGCCAAAAGTTTTGCTGTTGTCCTGTTTTGGGGGGTTTTTGTTTGTATGTTTGTTTATTTTTCTTCTCAAATTTCAGGAAAACATATTTCTATTCTAAGAGAAAGGGAATGGAAACATTTGTAATTGGCTGTGAAAAATAAATCTGAGAAAAATTGTTTAACTCAGCCTATGTTTCATCTGCTAGTAAGTGACAACACCATTTTTATTTTATTCAGTATGATATAATGTAGTATTTTAAAAGGGGTGAAAAATACTTTGGAATCAAAAGTTAAAACAGTCTATTTTAACCTTATTGAAAACTGTTCTAATTTTCTCCCTTTAAAAAAAATAAAAATATTAGAATTGACACATCTGTGAAACATTTACTTATGGCTGATTGGTATTTTCTGAGGAAAAAATGTTCCACTGAAAATTTCCGTCTGGTTTTGGGGCTTCCCAGTCTTTAATGTATTTAGACCCATCAATATCAAAGGGAAGCTTAGGAAATACTCTCGGTTCATGTTATTTGCTAGGAACTGCTTGAGGGCAAGATGAAGGGCTCTGACTTGAGATCGTAGGTAGCTTTCGCGAGGATATGTATCTATCTGCAGTCACGGTCTATAGCCTGGTATGATAATGTGAATTTCAGCAGCTGTGAATGAAGAGCACAGCCCATTAAATCTCATGTTCCTCAAGGGTAATAGCCCCTGGCAGAGGGGCTGGGTGATCAGACCTGTAACTGCTTCAGCCATCTCACCTGTCTGTCTGTGATCATGAGCCAGAGCCTTTATTTCACAGGGTTTTTATACGGCCTAACTCTAAATCATGTGAGAAATCTATGCTAGAAGAAGGACTTTAATCTTCCCTGGGTCCAAGGTTAATGTTCTTTCCTCTGGATTATCTTTCTTAGTAGCAATTCTATCCTCCCATCTGCTTAGTCATCTGTAAGGTAAGGTGAGGATGCTCAGGAGAGCTCTTCTCTAGTGAAGGGAATAAGCAAATAAACAAATGCAGTTAATCTGTGCTTTCTCCCACATTCCTTGTGCTGTGTCCTGCTGTCACTGTGTGTTCTCCACTCTAGTCAGTGAGGGATTTGCATTGGACGTGTTATGGCCTTTAGGCACGTTTCCTGATCTAGATCTGCCAGTTAAAGGATTTGCTGTCCGCCTAATGTAACTGCACGTGCCATTGAGGTTTCCCATGACTTTGTGAAAAGTGAATTGCTGTCTCCATGTCACATGGTTGCCTTGGTTTAAACACACCGGTTTGAGCAATGTGAGTTGGAAGGGAAGTCAGCTTGTGACTTTCAAAATGTGCAAATCACCCCAAAAAAAAATTGTCTAAGACATTTTTATGGTATTTCAGCTGAAGTTCCATGAAAAGTGCAAAGAATAACACTCCTTTGCCTAAAAACAAAGTCCCAAACCAAACAAACCCATAATAAATAAATGCTTGCCAAGAGTCATAAAAATCTTAAACTGTGATTTAATATCCTGTCTCCCTTTTGTCTTAGTGGAAAAGGTCATATAGATGAAAGACATCTGCTGTTGTATCTTGAATTTCAGGACAAGACTAAGTCCTATTCTTGGCTTTTTTTTTTGGTGTGTGTGAGAGCAAATTGCCATGAATTCCTTCTTTTCAGTTGTTTTAATGTTTCAGTTCTTGAAGAGGATGAACAGGCCTGTAGCCAGTGATTTCAAATGCCAGGCTGCATCCCTTCTATTTTATTCTTCAGAGATGGATGCATGCCTGTGTCAGCACTGGGTGAAAGACATCCAGATATGATGGAGCTCACCAGTGTGAGCGGGAGGTTCTGGCCAAAGCCAAGTCCTGGTGGCAGCTTATGGTGAAACTTTGACCATGATCAAGTCAACCAACAAAGGATTTCTTCTTTGTATCATGGAGGATATCTATCTTAGTGAATTAAGTATAGTCATGTCAGGAGGGTTGAGCACTGGCACACAGTTGTCCACACTGTTAGGACATTTTGTGGTACAATTTTGGCCTACATCAGGTCCATATAGGACTTAGGCACAACTTGGTGCAGGGACTGTTCAATATAGGCCAGGAACTGTTTCTAAAACCCCCATACTTAGGTATCCTGGTTGTTGGAGCCTGCATGCAGGAAACATGAGACATTGCCTCATCCTGATGGGAGGCCTAGATGTCCTAGACACCAGATGGCTGGTTGGGCTGGTGGTGCTGGTAGCGAGGGTTTCCTGCTTGCCAAAGGTGTGCAAGTATGCAGAAGAGAATTTAGGGTGGACCAGAGAGAGAGAGGGAAAAAGCCAGAGGAAACAGGACTTTACAGTCCACTTCTAGAGTCATTTTCCTCAAATGAGGGAAGAGAAGAGCAAGAGGCTCCAGGCTCTTATTCATAGAGTTGCTTTCAAGAGTTGGAGGGATGTGGAGGGGTAACAGTTGAGCTTGCAACAGGTCAGAGACAGGTGGCATCAAAGACTGGTGGATGTTGAGTCAACAAGCATTTTGAGGTGAAAAGAGGACAAACCTGGAAAATAGAAGCAAGTAGTTCATGCTTGACATGATAGAGATGGACAGAAGTGGGGAAGACAGAAAGACAGGAGATGGCAGGGTGAAAGGGAAGGAAAAAAACTGGTCTGACTCACCCTTACTCTTCAATGTTCTTTCCATCTTCATGTTTTTATTAAATCTATTTGAAATGTAGTCAGCTCTGGACAACAGTGCATTTACAGTCCTTGATTTTTCCTGGCAACTTTTTATGGTTTTTCAGTAATACCATCTTCTTTTGAAAAATGGGTCTTCCTCAGAAAGCAGTTGCATTGATGAGTGGGAAAATTGTGACCCTCTGGAGCCACAGAAATGTGAAATCCTAGCCCTTGCTGAAAGCAAAGGCAGCATCCCCAGCATCATCCCCAACATCAATGGGCCCAGGATGCCACAGGGAGTGCTTTTGACTGCTGGAAACTCTTTGGGGATGGGATCTGTGTTCATGCATTGCCTTGTACAAAGAAGCCCTGGATTTGTTGGCCTCCAGGCATTGCAAAAAGCAAATGTTAAACAAGTTGTCCTCTGAGCAGTGGAAGTAATGAAACATTGGCGCCATTGGATTCTCTGGTGTCTGGTAAAGGATGAGTGTCAGTCTTTTTCTCAGTAGGTCCTTTTGCTCTCTCCATCTGCTTGTTTTCCTCCTGGCAGTAGGAAGGTGGTGTGCAACTCCATTGAGAAGTGACCGAGAGTCTGGATTTGGTGAGGGGGATCCACACCACACCTGCCTGTGAGCAGCACACACAGCGACACCCTGTGCTTTTTCTCTACAAGTCTGGGGTGCCTAAAACACACGGAGTAAATAGACAATAAAGAATGCTTTTCCCTCTAGTTATCCTAGTTATCTTAGTTTTCCTAGTTATCTTAGCTCCTCTGACAGTATCAACTGGAAAACTTTTCAAGAATAATGGCTCTGGTTTTATTTTGCTTTTTTCTAATTAAAGCTGTGCATTTAAACTGCCTGTGATAATTTCTTTTCCCAGTTGTACATGTGGAGTGTCTCGACAGGACTGTAAAAGTCATGCTAATTTATGTGAGGGCAAAATTCATCTTTAAGCTGGAAAAGCTTTTGCTATTTTTGTTTGCAAAATGCTTTCAGGTCCTTAAGTAGAGGGCACTGCTGAAAAGCCAAGGGATGTGTTGGTTTTATTATTTTTATTAATATACTTTAAAAGCAGCTCAGAAATATTTTACTTGATACCTGAAGCCAAGGCAGCAAAGCGCAAACCGCTTTGTCATTTATTAACATGGAAAATGTGAAACGAAGTAGATGCACCTTCTACTTTTTTCCCCTGACTTTGCTTCTGTACTTCTGGGAGATAAACATTTCTTTTTTAATAATTGAGAGCACTGCCTTTTTAGGCATAAAATACAAATCATTTATATTTATTTTTACTGTCACTGTAAGCACACTTCCACATCTCCCGCGTTATTCTCCCATGAAAAACTTCCATACCAGGAAGCCTTAGAAACCAGCACTTACTCCAGACACAATCTGCACTTAGAGTTTTGTGCAGAGGGGACTCCTCCGTTTGGATCCTTATCTCGCCCTCTCTCAAGGGGCTTGTTGAAAGGCTTGCTGGCATGTGTGGCTCTTGCTGAAATCTGCTGGAGCTGTAGGTGCTTGACATAGCTGGACTTGAGTCTATTATGGCTGAGAACTAGTTCTGCTCTTGACACGCTAGTCAGGCTGTAGGGCAATCACTGCCTGCATTTCAAGAGGATTAAATGTACAAAAGTATGGTAAGGCTGAAAGTCTAGCCCTTCGCTTGAAAAAAAACCTAATCCTGTGTCTTCATGCTTATGAGCCACTTGTACGTTTACTGGGACCAGGAGGAGCTATTAAATCCAGTCATCCCGTCAAAGACAACCAGGACAATCCTGCTTCCACCTTCGATCCCTGACACCCCGTGTCCCCCGTTGCTGTGGGAGAGGCCGAGCGTGGGTCCGTGCCCATCTGCAGATCTTTCCCATGATGACTGTTTTCAGCTGGGGTCCTGTTTTTGTTGTCATTTTAAAATGTAATTTAGAATGTTAACTTCAGCCAGCTGAAATTATTTCCTTTTTGCCCCCTTACTGGGGAGGTTTATAAATATCGAGTTACACAGGAAGCAAATTCTCTTGTTATCAGATTGTTCTGTAGTCACTTTTCTTTTCCTCAAAAGCATAATGGCGAGCTTTATCAGTGCTCAGTCATTTGTTTCCTATTAAACACAAGTGATTAAGATACTGTTTGGCTCACTGGGAAGAGTTACTGACCTGTTTTGTCTGTAAACGTAGCTTTAAATTAGGAGACACCTGAAACTGGTAGGAAGTGAGTATTAATTGGGTTCAAGTTCCATAAGCGCAGATTGCAGTTTCCCAGTGGGATGTGGTAAATAGCTGTCACCAAAATAATATTAATTACATTATCTCCCAGAGCGGTCCCAAGAGGTGCTAAAATAGCACATGTGCCACTTGGGCTTAGATGCTTAGACACGAGGATCCCTGTTTGCTGCTGGGTTGCTTTGAGCTTGCTGCTTCGTGGGGGGAGCCGAGTGAGATAAGGAGGCTTGGATTTTCTGTGTAATTGCTTGGGGGTTTGCTCTCGTGAGTTTAAAATCAGAATACTATCTAAAGCAACGGCTGATTATTTTGTTTTCTTCCCTGACGCCCTGAAAGGAGTGATAATAACAATGCAAAATACAGATTTTATAAAACACCTGAACAGAAAGAGGCCAGGTGGGCTGGTACCTCCCTGCAGGTCAGACCACTCTCACACCAGGACTTGCTCTGCAGCGTGTCAGGCAAACTGGGACTGCCTAAAAGCCTCTTAGCCCTTTAGGACCACGTTAAGTCTTCAGGGAGACTGTTTAGCCCCCCAGACCCAGTAGCCTTCCTCCCCTGGGTATTGATGAGCGGCAGAAGCGAGAAGCAAGCAAATATACAGGTCAATGGCGGTTTGTCACTGACTTCTCCGTGGTTAATTGAAGCTCAGCAAGCCGGATTCACGCGGGATCTAAGTACTTGGAGCTTGGAGCTAGAATTGACTCTGACCTGATAATCAGACTTTTCCATCTGGGCTAGAAAAACATGAACCTGGTGGTTTGTTAGGGACATGCTGGCAGACACTTAAAGACAGCAATGCTAAAGGCACCATTATAATTAGCTCAGTCAGAGACTGAGCACATAGATTTGCTTGAAAACCAGTGTGTCTGTTCCCTGGTCGACGTGACCTCTGTGGAAATACACTGCTGAAAGAATATTTAGACTTTAGACACCTAATTCAATGTTACACGTCCTTGTTGACAGTGTTACATATTACCGCTATTAATTACAGGTATCAGCATGTACCATAATGAGGGAAAGACGACATAAAAAGTCACTTTACAGATCTCAGAAACTGACTGGTAGGTTAATACTCTAGTTTTTAAAATTCAGAAAGTGCTTGTTCCTTGTTTAGGCAGCTTAAATTAAACACCAGAGGGGTTCACGGATATTAGGGTGAACGGGAAAGATGTGCCTTTCAGTCTGTTTCACAACAGCTCGAAACTAACATAACCACCTGAAAACAAAGGGAAGCTTTCATCCTTCTTACAACTCCACTTCAAAATCTGAATTGAAATGAGATTGAGCAACAGAAAGAAACTAAGTAAGTAGAACCTTATTCTTAACTGCGGAAGAAGTTGTTTCAATAGAAAACTGTTCGCCAGCTTCACAAAATGTCACTTAACTGGATAAAAATGGTCCCCTAGTATTTCCCAGTTTCGTTATTCCTCCCACGATGACACTTTCTGCTCAAAGATGCATTGCTGAACAGGACTTATAAAGGACAATGAAAGAGGAACCTTTTCTGGGGAGGGAAAGTGCAAAGAAAAATTTTGCTTTTTATAATAACTTTTGGTATTTATATTTTTTTTCTGTTGCTCTTGATTTTTCTTCAAAACAGGAAGCAACAGGCTTCAACTGGTTTTTATGGTGCAACTTACACTCCCTCGATTTATTTATTTTTTACACTTGTTACATTCAAAGATCTGGATCTGATTTTATTTTAAATATAAGAAAACAGTCTTTCTTTCCAGAGTGAGCAGGACAACCCGTGGCTGCTCGGCTGGGCCCAGAAGGTTCTGTTTTCTGCTGGAGTCAGCAGCAGTTTCCTACAATGACTGCGTTTGACCTGTGCTGCTCTGACGGGCTGGGGCTGGCAACAATCTCAGCTCCAGCCATCAAAACATTCCTTTGTGGCCAAGGGCCCTTCTGCTTTCTCTGAAATATCTGGTGTCAGTTTTAACAAGAGGGGAAACAGACGTTCGTCACCATTAATTCGTCGGACAATTAAGCTAGTGATCTCTGACCTCCTGCCATTATTGGCTTTCAGAGCCAGGGTAAAGACCCCACAGATATCTGTTCTCTGTCATTCCCCGAGAGCTGCCCTAGTATTTTATTTACTCAAAGGCTTAGCTTTTGCCCACCACCAGCCAAATATATATGCTTCATAATAAAAATTGCTAATAAGCTGTCCCAGACAGCGACATTAATCTCCAAGCGAGGATAACAGAAAGCCAAGGGAACAGCTGGCTATCAGGAAAGCATGTGAGTGGGAATTATACATTTATTTAGATTTATGTGTGTATTAGAAGTGTCTGTCCCTGGCTGCAGCTGCTTTTGGTGCGCTGGGCCAGCTTGGGCATCCGGCACCACTCTGAACCAGAGTCAGGGTCTTCACACCGGGAGGCGTGGATGGTGTGGGATCGCTCTATGGTGTTGTTTTCTTCTTCTTCCTTCATCTTCCAGTCTATGAAAATACCTAGGTTTTGCTCTCTCTTGGAGTCCCCGGTGGTAGGATCGTTGTTGGTTGTGCCCTGTTTCCATGTTGCTCCGGAGGGGTCAGCCCAAATCAATACCTTGTTTTAATTCTGGCCCTGGGGCTGCGGGTGGGTGGGGGAACAAGTGGAAGTGCAGGAGTTTATGAGCAATAAGGAAATAGTTAATCCATCCCTGGCACGAAACTACTGTTTTGTGTTTATTAAGATGGTGCTCACCTCCGCCAGCTCTTGGGGTGGGTGGGTGGGAGAGGCGAGAGAGGAGCGGGCCAGCTGCTTGCATCATCTGACGCTTACGCCATGCAGCCTTCAAGCCTTGTTTTTCAACCGCTGCTTTTGAAGCACTTCATTAGCTCATCGGAGGAACCCTCTGCCTTTTGCTTTGTGGCAACTTTCCTCTTTTTTTTTTTTTTTTGGTCTTCTACCTCCTAATTTTCTCTTTTTTTATTTCTGCTTTCCTTGTTGGGTCCTTCAACCGGTAGCTATAGTAACGCTGGGGAATGAGTGGCTGTAGTACACCGCTACGTCCCACTCCCCTCGGGAAAGCGCCGCCGGGCTTTCACACGCCTGCAGTGGCCTGGCACCCTCTCGTAAAGGGGTTTCTCCGAACAACAGGGACAGTCTTAGCCTGGGAGCCAGCTCCATCCTGCTTGCTATTTGCAGCTGCAACCCGCAATATATTGTGGCAGAAGGAATGAGTCACTGGCAGAGCAATCTGTTACATCAGATAATCACCGATTACCTCCATTAACCTGGATCCCTTCTGTAACCTTTTACAATAATGATCCCAAATGCTGACGCATACAATTGTGTTACCATCATGTCAGTGATTTTTGAGGACAATGTTTTCTATGCTTTCGGGGGTGGTTTAGCAGGGTGTGACGGGGAGATCTGAAGAAAGGAGCTGTTGGTATGTTGTTGCTGGACAAGATGATGGGGCCAAACCCAGGCTTTGTAGCTAAGGGGGAGAATTTAGATAAAATGCAGAGTCAAACCTCTTTGCTTATTTTAGCCCCCACTGTTTCCCTCCCCCTGTGATCTGAACCCTTCCATGCTCCTGGCACCAGTCACACCGCTTTCCTGATCTCAAACAGAAAGTGGACCAATCTGAGACACATTTTACAATGCTGTACTTGTCTTCCTGGCTGACTTGGGAAGCAAAAGGGCTGAAGTGTTACAGAAGAGATGTTCCTCTAAAACAGTTGTGGCAGCATAGCCCATACACATGTTCTCAGGAAGTTCCCAGCCTAATTTTCACAATTTTTAACTGAAAAGTGTTGAGAGAGAAGGGTGAATTCAGCCAGGCATCACTGATGGATACTTCTTATGGCTGTTGGGTTATCTTCCTGCACCATAAGACCAACGTAATGGTCCTCTAGACCACTGCAAAAATACGGAAACACACAAGATAAATATGTACTGGGCACCTGATAACACTTCATCCATGCCCTCCTTACTCAAGCATCCACATCAGCATCTTTGCTGGGCCAGGCTCTCTGGTGGGATTGAATGTAGGAGGAGAGACTGTGGTAATGCAGCAATTTGACAGAGTATTTGTAGGCACAGGCAGCACAAAGGGGCTGCAGAGTCACTTTGATTCGCTCTGTATAGCTGACACCTGTGTTCCATCTCTAAACATTTGAGGTTTGCCCGTCTGCCTGCCAGAGAGCGGGACTGAGGACTCAGGTGGACAATCTAGGTGCCTGAGAGACTTGCTCTTCTGCCTCCTTCGTGGAGACTCTACACTGTTTCTTTCTTGCTTTTCTCGTGGCTGTTTTCCTGACTCAGACATAAACCATCTAAACTGAAAGAGCGTCTGTTATTTATGTATGGAAAGAAAAACACATCTGGATTTCTGGGTTCTTATCAGAGCATCTCGAAGCTTTACCGATTCTACCAATTAGGTGGAACTAATAAATCAGTCAGGCCTAATAAAACAGCCTGTCTCAAATCATTAATTTTTCATGACGTTTACTACAATCCTTTTCTTTAGCCCTATTGGTAAGTTTATTTAGGTGAGGGCAGAAAAACAGAAAAGAACATAATTCTCAGAGCTTGGCTACAGACTGCTGATAGGAACACACTTGAATTCTCACCTCCCATCCAGCTGGATCGCCTCCCCACAGTTCAGAAATACTCCTTATAAAACTCAAATGTCAGGAACACAGAGGCTAAGTTCTTTTTTTAGAGACTGCAGAACTATTTGCAGGAGAAAAAGCCCACACAGCTCTTACACAGGGACAGACCGAACTCACATCATTCCCTGCTCAGGGCTGGGTTTTTCATGTTCACCCTCTAGAACTGGCACCAGATATTTCAGAAGACCCCCGTGTATTGCCTGTACCAGGGCTAGGCTTCCTTGTGTGTTTCTTCTGCCTGTCTCGTGCTGCTCCTTGTGTCGTTGTGTTGCTAAACATCAGAACTGCACAATATGGAGCCGCAAATTGGCAAAGCCTTCTTAGACTTCTAGTCATTTCTCTCAGTGAGGGATTGTGTAGCGATAGGACCAGGGGGAATGGCTTTAAACTGAAAGAGGGGAAATTTAGATTAGATTCTTTCCTGTGAGGGTGGTGAGACACTGGCCCAGGTTGTCCAGAGAAGCTGTGGATGCCCCATCCCTGGAAGTGTTCAAGGCCAGACTGGATGGGGCTTTGAGCAACCTGGTCTGGTGGGAGTTGTCCTTGCCCATGGCTGGGTGGTTGAACTCAGTGATCTTTAAGGTCCCTTCCAACCCAAACTATTCTATGATCCACAAGTCCCTTCAAGGTATTTTGGCTTTAGGGGCCAGCCTAAGAACATTTGGGCTGCTTCAGGAAAGCCACCGAATTCAGGAGCACTACACATGCTCCTGGGCAACCTACATGGGCAACGGGCAACGCATGGACTATATATGAGTGATGAGTTGCATTTGCAGGTTTGGGCTTGGAGGCATTGGTTAAGAGCTTGCATACGTGTCACTAAAACAGGGTAATAAATATACAGAACAGGTCATAAGTTTAAAAAGCGTTGCTTAAAGAGGAGTTCCTTCCTGGAAAGATGTTATCAAGTCCTATTCAAGCAGGATTTCTGGAGCAGGGATTTGCATTCTTTCTTTGGAAGAATGGGAAGCAGGTCTGCTACAGTGAATGTAAATTGCAGCTGTGCAAATTAACTTAAGGGAACTGGTAAGGAATGTGGGAATTTAGATTCACTTGAACATTCAGATAAGGGGAGGCCACGTTCCTTGTTTAAGTCTTGCTTGCTTCAAAACGTGATGGTTGAGAACATTTCTGACAAAAGAATCTTCCTTTCTGAGAATGAAGATTTGTCAAAAATGAAAGGGTTTGCAGGAAGGTGTCTACTTAAAAGAAAAAAAGGATTTGCTTTTTCTAGCTTCTTTTTGACAATATAGAAGCATCATTTTAACAAAGTAAAGGATGTCAATTTACAGTACCCATTTTGTTCCAATGATATAATATATCTTAATACTCTATTTGATATGTTCTATGATAATGTTTTGACGTTAGAGAACTGAGATGACTCAAATGTTATCAAAATGAAATGGTTTAATGTCTTTAAATCAGAATTTTCTAGAACTTTGAAATACTGACTCTCAGCTCCAGTTTGGAGGAAAACTCCTCTGAGATATTTAGCATTTGTAGCAGGGCGATAACCTTGATTCTCAACAGCTCTGTTCAAAAGGTTGGTCTCCTATAGCGATCATTGATACTGAAGTGTTGCAGACAAATATTTTCTGTTACCTACACTAAAGATGAATAAAATCTCTTAATACTCCCAAGGTTCAGACATCATAGCCTCTGCATGTTCCTCCAAGGGACCTTACAGGTCCAGAAACATCTTCCAAAGGAGCAAAGTGGCTCTAGAGTCACTTGTTGCTTTGTCTCTTCTGCCTTTGTTGCCAAGTACAATGTCAAATACTATCCAGGCTCCTTTCAATTTGAAGCTATCAGCTCAGTTCATCTCAGCAGCCTGTGAACCACCCAATTCATGGAAATGCATTCCAAACACTGCTAAAGTTACTGGATTTGTGCCAGTTGCCCAGTTTACTTTGAGGTCAAGAATAAGAATTTAAAATTTTGGGCTGTGCTTAATTTTACTATTTTAGATGATAGCTGGTTTTATTTTCATAAGATGTACTTTTTAATTGCTTTTTAAATAGATTGTAAATCTTCAGTATGCTTTGTATCTTCTGGATTATTTTTGTTTGTGGCATAAAAACCAATGATCTCTTTTTGCTCATTAATCAGCTGCAGATAAACACAATACAGGCCAAATGCGAGGCAGAAAAGAGAGAGACACCACAATAGACAAACTAAAGGTACTTACGCAACTTAAACTGCTTCCAGGGAAATCACATCACCAAGCAACTCCCTGTTAACATACGTAGCAGCAAAACTTACGCCTGGCATAGGTGAGCTGGCCCACAAAACCCAAAGGCAACTTGTTGAAATAATCTCAAATGTGCATTAAAAATACCCAATGGAGGATGTAGGCAGACTTGGATGGAGTCTTGTGTGCCACAGTTTGGGATGCCCACTCGAGACCAACAGAAAAAATTAAAAGTGTGTTTTTTCAGTTAAGATCCTTTCAATGTGCTTTGCCCTGGCATAAAGGTAGCTTCTGTAAAGACTTCTTTATATTCCTAGAGTCGTACCAAAATGGTCTTGACGTATGATAGTCAAGCCCTGAGGATCAGTCTTCAAAGACTAATCCCTCAGCTTCTGCTGTCCCTTCAGGGCTGTGGGTATTATTAAAGCGTGTTATTAACTTACACATTATTATTAACATATAAAATGTGTTACTAAAATAATGTTTCAGCCACTCATCAGTATTCACAGTACTATTTGACCTCTTATTTAAATAATAGGTAGATATTCCAGCAATAGTTATTTGTTTATGAACAGTGACTTCTGTAAGTCAATGCTAATAGGACTTCAGATGCCAGTTGTCTGCAAAATGTTTTGCCCTCTGGTCCTTTGGCAACCAGATTGCAAAGCCAGCCTGACGCTGTTGGAGAGAAGCTTGCATTTTTGCTTATGAAATTCCCATCGCTGTGATTCTGAAGGCATAAACATGAAATACATCTGCTGTTCATTTCCAAAAAGCAATGGGGTGGTTTACACAGTGGTTGTCAGGCTTATGTGTTTGCAGCAGCATCCAGATGATTTATGTGCAAACATGCCGTGACAGCAGGGGAGATGGGCACAAAACCGTTATCACGGTCTGTGACTGTTCAGGGAGTCACGTTCATCAGCAAAGGCTGCAGGAGATAAAGGCAGATTAGCATCGATGAGAGGAGCTATGTAACGTGATTCTCTTTTGTGGGCATGTTGTGGACTTTTTGCTATATCTTATAAACGAGAGCCTCTAAAGACTGGTTTGCAGAGACATCGCATCCCAGTGGATGGTGGACACCTACCTGCTTTTGAAAATCCAACCCTCCTACTCTTCTCCTTTTCCTTGGGGTGACATGGAAGGGGGTTCATAAAGAGGTTCCTAATGGTCTTGTGCTTGTTTTAAGCACAAGTTAGTCTGGAGTATCATCTAAGATCTTGTAAGGATAAAGTAGAGCTCCTGAGTTTTTTTCTGTTTTCCCAGATGAGAAGGGCAGTACGAAGGGCAGAGAGAAGCACTGTCTTCCATTCTTTGAAACCAAACTGGTTTTATTTGCTAGTACTAATATGGGACTAATATGAAAGAAGAGTGATGAACCTGGGTAAACTTCCACGTGAAGCAGGTCTAAGGAGGGCGAAACAGTTTCCCTTAGAGGCTAGATATGAAAAATTCTTAACAGAAAATGATGGGCTGATGAGTTTTATTCATGTTGTCTCATTAGGGAAAGACATTCTAGGAGAATAAGCAGTTTAAAATTGGTATTCTTTTCCTTCACAAATAGGCGATTAATCTCTGGGACTCACACCCACATGAGACAAAAGGACATTCAACAGTCCAAGGCATTTACCAGGAGCATAAGAACAGCCTGAATTTAAATAGCTTAGATTTTAAAAGAGAAAAAGAAATTTTGGAAGTAACATACCCTCATGTTTTGTTGGCCATATCTAATTAATAGTGTATGGAAAAGTTCCTGATTTCCAAATACTTAGAAACAGCTTTCTAAGATCTTGCTCTGAAGCTGCTTGTGGTCTGTCCTGTACTTGACAGACCATTTGTTTAATCTAACATGGCAATTCCGTAAATACCGTAAAGCTGCATATACTTTGATGGGAGAGAGTGAGCAAAGGAAGACTGGCAAGAGGAAGAGCAGAAATGTAAACTTCTTTTGAGTGGAAATAGGATACTAACCATGATGTTTGGATTTTTAAGGTTCTTTGGAGTTTGTTTCACTGCTTTTACGTGCTGGGTAATCAAGGCCTTGTAATCAGAGCGTCCAGAGCTCCATACTCTCTTTGGGAAGGACTTGGATGAGAGCCTGGCTACTGTTGTGAAATGGAAGATGCAAACTGTAGTCATCCTTCAGCGCTCTGTGGATAGTTTACCTAAATTGTGGGTTAACCAGGTTGCAGATAATACAGCTGAAGGCAATGAAATGTTTGGCCATCTTGGGTCAGCCAGGCCTGGCAGCGGGAGGTGTGATGGAGGCTCATCAACTTGGGCAAGAACAGAGCAAAAGTATGAAGCCAGCTTAGCCATACTTCAAAGCCACCTTGGGTGCTGGCATGTGGCACAAAGAGAATATGCTACAGGCATGATGGTGGGATGAATTCACCCATCATTATGTTAAACTCTCTGTTATGAAATATCTTTAATCGGCTGCGTAGGAGCATGGCTTGATACTGTCACTTGCAAGATGAACAGGCTCACGGCCTTGGCTTCAGCTCCTTGCTCTGTCTCTGATTTCCCATGTAATTTTGGACAAGCCACTTAATATCTCACTGGCTTAATGATGTGCAGGTACTTCCCTACCTCCTCTGGGTGTTAGGAGAGTAAGTATATCCTGAATAATGGATGCAAAAAAAGTAGACACCTAAGGCTAAGGGTAGCTTGTGCTCGCAAATGTTTTACATGTGTGCCTCTGGTTCTGTCTCTCTCCTTGCAGAGATCAGAGCTAGATTTGCCATCTGGCATCATAAGATGATATGAAAAGTGCCATGTATTTTTCAGTAGGTAGGATGTAGAGCAAATGCTTTTGTTTCCTGTAGGACTGGTTGACATGTTAGAGAATTAGCTTCAGTCCTCAGTTTTCAAATGCTGAGTTGTTAAGTTCATGCAAGGGAGTGGAGCTGAGATTTCATGCTGTTGCCGGGAGCTCACCTTTTGTCATCATCAGCAAACCACGATTTTAAAGCAGTCAGACCCTCCAACACCACGTGATGGAACTCACATCTCAAACATGGCACATCTGTCAAGTCTTGCTCTGAGAAGCTGCCTTGAAGGTTGTGAATCCTTCTGTCCAGAACAGACAGTGCAAAGGCAGCAATCAAGGCAAAGTGTGAAAAGCTTCCCTTTGCAACCTGCACAATTACTGACCTATTCAGAGAAACCTCCCCTTTTAGCTTTTAGCTCTGCTAGACAATTTACCCTGTCTCAGCTGTCGCACTGCATTATGTCCTTCAGACCCCCTAGAATTAACGTTTGGAGCAGCAAACACTGCTGGCTCCACACGAAAAGCTGAGATCGGAAAGGTCAGGTCGATTAAAGCGGTTGATCAGAATCTTTAACATAAAGACGTCACAGGCAAAACAGTAACGCTACTTCACGCTCAGCTAAGAGCAAATGATTCATCAGGCAAGGCTGCTTATTTTTGGAGGATGGCCACAAAAGAGAAGCAACACGCTGGTTGTATCGATTACAGTTGTAACAGGGGACCGCAGAGCCCTTCTCCAGTTTTGATGGAAATTTAATGTCAGAAATACATCATCCAATGTAAATATATCAATATGTATTTTACATTGAATGGGTTTGAAAAGCCTTCTGGCCCAGCTTAGCAGAATCATTTCATCTCTGCACAAATCTCAGAGCTGTCACTAAGAGCAAAGGGCTATTTTGCAGTGCTCTGCATGATTTGATGCTGCTAAAGACGCAAGCGTTTGGCGAGGACTTGTGTAAAGGTGATTGGAGAAGCAGGAGGGCTCTGAAATCTCCAGTGCTTTGGTCTGGAGGGTAGACCTTCAATGGGTGAAGATGTAGCAGTGTTGAGTGGATGCAGCCTTACTCCTGTTGCCTCCCATGTCTAGGAACGATCTGAAATCCCATTCCAGCAGGCACCACTGCCCAAGCAGCTGCACACATCTTCTGCTGCCTGCAGTGTCTGCTCGTATCTTCAGCAGAGAGCTCCTGCCTGCCCCCTTAAAGAGCAGAGGGGGTCTTTGCAGTGGGAGAGACACATATTTGTACGTGGAGGTGGGATGAGCTGCTCTGGGAGCTGGGACTCTGAGGAAAGAATCCAGAAAGGCAGATTCAAACCCTGTGGTTCACAAAGGGGGATCATTCTGCTACAACAGCAGCCCAGCTGTTTCCCTCCCTTCTTGCCCTCTTCTTCCTTCCCATCCCTCCCCCAGTACTAACAAATATATATTTAATTTATTTAATTCCCATGGAGGTTTGGCATTAAGGCATACAACTCAAAGTTTGCAAGAAAAATGAGTGTGAGGAAAAACATGAAGCAATAGTTCAGGGAAGAAAATGCAGCCAAAGAGAACGACTGGCAAAGAGAAGGAAATGGGAATTCCTGGAGGAAGGATCATTCCCCAGAGGAGCGTGTGAAGGGAGGGGGCAGAGAAGTGTAAGTGCAGTGTGATGAGACATAAGGGCAAGAGCACCGAGGAGTGTGCAGGAAGGCCCCTGGAAGAGCAGAAGAGGGGTGAATGGAGATGGCAGCCTGACAAGCAGGGGCAGCTGTGCAGGATTGCAGGAGTGGGCTTTCAGGGAAGCAAAAGCCAATGGAGGACACTTCAAGTTGCTAAATCCAAACCCTGGAGTCACTGGTGACCACAGCAGAGCTGTGAACTCCAGGAGAGTCAGTGAACGGACCATCACAGTGCCCACCCCAGCCCAAAAAGTGCTTCTCAGCATCTTGTAGCATAGCTAAGACCTTCAGCACGCAAGACCGCGTGTTGCATGCTGCAAGAGGAGATCAGACAGCCTCTCTGGTACTGTGGCTGGAGGGATGGGAGAGGAAATGACTTCAGCGGCAGCGTTTGGGATGCACTGAAGAGGGGAGGCTGAAGAAGAAGTTCATTATAGACCCAAAGGGTACATTTGCTTTGCATAATACAGCACAGCGTGGAGGCTGTCGCAGCTCTCTGCTTTGCCGGAGAATCATTCCTGGAAAGGGAATAGCTGTATTCCTGATAGTCTGAACAAGCTCGTTCCTTCATGGCTAGTGCAGATATCTCCGCGCGCCATTGCACAATGTAGACAGACAATAAATTGCTGTCAATAAGGAGTTTAAAATAATTCAAGGCAAGCTCTGCAATGACAAAACCATTGGTCACCAAAAGCAAAGGCATGAAAGGTGAGATGCAGAAGAAACACTCCTGCACCAAAGGTGTGATCAGAAATGCCCCACAGAGAGCAATGCTTCACAATTTTTTCTAAGGCTGCTGTTTTCTCTGTAATGGTCTGGTACCTTTTGAGTCAACGCTTTCCTAATTTAGCCTGTAATCCATGTAGGACCCAACACATCCTCAATCTGCAATTGTGACTCTACCAGCCCCTCTACAGAATTAACTCAGCTCTGAATTAGTCATTTGACGTGCCAGCACATGTAGAATAGACTCAAGTGAATCAGATTTTGTGTGCAGGGACACAGTTGCAGTAAATACAGCGACTCGGAGAATCTCAGTCTGCATCTGGGCTTTTGTGTCTGGGGGGATACTCTTTCTCCAGTGGCTGTGCATCCTCTCTGAGCAGGATGGACACACACACACGAGCTGGGAATGAAGCCCCCAGCACCACACCACACCTCCTGCCCTCTGCAGTGATGCCGATGTGGCAGCATCAAAAATGAGGAGGCATAAAAGAGAAACCCAGGGGAGGACTGGAGTAAAAAAGTGCCTGATTACAGTTTAGAAAAATAGACAAGAAACATCTCCCAGGGAGGTGGTTGAGGCACCATCCCTGGAGGTGTTCAAAAGATGGGTTGATGTGGTGCTGGGAGATATGGTTTAGTGATGGTGTTGCTTTTTTGTTTGTTGTGGGTGTTTATTTTTTCAGAATTAGGTTGACGGTTGGACAAGATGATCTTTAAGGTCCCTTCCAACCTAGAAGATTCTGTGATTCTGTGATCTAAAAACATCCTCTTAGGCTGAGTGTCTTCAGATCTGAGTGCCCAAAGGGAGGTATGCTGGAAACGCCACCTTTACTGGTCAGAGCCCAGTGCAGAAGGCATCCTCCTTGCAAACAAGGAGCAGTGGACCAGAGGCAGACCCTCAGAGCTGTGGTGCTTTTGTGACAGCTGTGTCGGTGCCCAAGTCCCCCATCCTGAGCTGGCTGGGGCTTTGAGCTATTAAAGTAGGAAAGCAAACATCACAAGTTTTAAAAGAATGGGGAAAAATATCTTTGCACTGGAGAATGCAGCTGAAAGGGTCTGGCACTCTGATTTGGAAACAGCAATAGAAAGGTCCAGATCAAGCCAGCAGATTTTGAAGGTTCTTTTTAAAAAATACATGAAGGTGAATCATGTTTGGTTTTGCTGCACTGTTGACACAAAGCAGAAAGGGGCACCTGGGAGTGAAGAAGAACTGAGAAAGTATAGGAAGAGGAGAGGGGGGGAAAGAAATGGGGATGTGGAGTGAAGGGAAGGGAGACAAGGCAAGTGTGGGCAGCATAAAAGAGCGACACCAAGAGCAAGTGGCTTGGCTGATAAGCTCAGATGTGGCATCTAGAGATGCCAGTGAAGCTTGCAGCAGGGTAGTAATGAAGGGATGTTGATGAGGGAGATTCATCAGTGTGGAGGGGCTGAGGGTCTTGGACTGGTCCCACCAGAGCTGGAGGAAGCCAGCTCGGTAATTCACCTTGAGGATAGTTTCTCTTGGGATGGAATCGGGGCACATCCCAAAACCAGAATGGGGAGATCCGGGTGGAAAAGGTGTGAGCTGCAATTTTACAAGTTTATTTGACTCTCATGAAATGGCTTGGGGTTGAGGCATTGGGGCAGAGATGATGTGGGAGATGCTCATGAATTCGGCAGTGTCAATTGAACTGGACCTGGTGGGCCACGAGCCTGAACTCCCAACTTTTAGCAAGCTGATCTTTGGTCTGTTTCAGCCTAGACAAGCTCAGACTTCATCTGTACATCTACCCACAACATCTCAGCTTTAATTATTAATGATATCCATAAAAACTGTGGCTGGGTTGGTAAATTCTGTATTGGGCATAGTCCCCAAAGCAATCTAATCCTGGTATTTCTTTCTTTGCAGGGGGTGGAGGGAAACGCAAAGGCAAAAGCAAAAAGTGGAAGGAAATCTTGAAATTCCCTCACATTAGCCAATGTGAAGATCTCAGAAGAACAATAGGTAAGAGCTTTTCCCTTCTTTGAAAATATTACATAAATAAAATGGGTTATCAAAACTGGTTCAGCAGAACAGCATGAAAGATACTCATCATTAAATGGCATCAGTTTAGAGATGGGCGTGCGATGCATATACCTCCCATGATGCTGCTGTGCAAACTCAACATTTTCTCGTTCTTAAAAGGATTAGGCAGGAGGGACTGGCATAATGCACTTGCAAGGCCGGGCTTGGGGCTAGCAGTGGCCAGGCCCTTTGCTTTGCATGCCCAGGCTCTAGGAGCCAAAGGGACTTCACCATTAGACAGTACCTGGCATATGGGGCAGGTGCTTCGACTTGGTACCTACCAGGGCCAACGTAGCTGTAAAAGGACATTCAGAAATTAATCCTCTCATCACATCCTGCATTCCCTTGTAATAAGTAGCTCTTTATCAGGGAGGAAATGAGACTTGATGAAAGCAGAGAGATTGCTGATGTAGTTGAAGGTTAATATTAATTATACTCTGGATATGATGTTTGAAGCGTCAGCCACTGCCCTCTGCCTGGCAGGTTTGCTCAGCAGTACCATCCTCTATTCAAACCACAACACTATTTCCTGTAGTTTTTTATAGGACATGTAAAAAAAAATTAAATCACTTTTTGTTTTATTGATGTGGGCCAAACACTACAGATTTGAAATGGACCTTGCAGTGGCCATTTCCATAACACAGTGTGTCTTCTGCTCATACCTGCCAAAATTCAGCATTCTTTTGACTGCTGCCCGGGCAATTTAGACTAACAGCTATCTCCTTGTGAATTCTCCACTGGAAAGCCCACTGTTCCTGATCTCACCACAAGAGGTTAACTTCAGCAATTGAGGCTCCTTTCCTCCCCTACACTGACATAAAACCCAGCCACTGGCAATAAATGAATGAAAGACAAGAAACTGTAACAACTGGATAGCAGGCATCATCATTTGTCTAACTTGGGTGAACTCCTGGGGCCTGACTGACAGTGCCCTGGCACTATGTACATTCAGAATTCACAGCGTGTTTATGCAGAGAAAATATATGGAGTGTTTTGAAACTCTTTTCATGGTCTCCTTCAGTAAATTTTGCTTCCCTCATCTTTTGCTGCAGATCTATAAGGAGGTAAGGAAAGTAGGGGGAGGCAGGAGAAAATATAGTAGGTTTTCCCAGGTTATGGTCAGTCTACAGACATACAAACCCTAGAACAATTTGTGAACATACAGAACCTGCTGGAAGCAAATCTGACTTAATATATTGTAACTTGCTTAGGGAATTCTCTCCGTTGTTCCATCAATCTTTGTTCCTGTAGGGGAAAATGGCACTCGATAAAATGTTTGCTCTTTACAAAGGTGTAATATCTTAAAATGAGTAGTCTTTAAAAAGTCAAGTCTGCCAGTGATTTCTGTTTCTGAAATGCTGTTTCTGGCATTTTTATTTTTTTTTTTGTCAGCTTTGTCCTAAATGTAATTTGTTTGATTTCTTTTTGTGAATGAATTGGTGAAGTAGCAGGGCAAGAGCCCTTGTGATGCTCTTGGTGGATTTGGCTTCACTGCAAACGTTACCTGTTGACTGGGAATTCTAGCAACTGGCTTTTACACAATGGGAAATAAGGTCCAAATCCTTTTTCTGGGAGCCTGGTTTTTATTGAGTAGCTTTCCCACTGAGCTGGATGTGATTGCACAAGGAATGAGGCACTGCTCAGCCTGAGTAAGGTCATCTGTCCTTGCTGGCTCTACCATTTTTCAGTTAATCTAGCTGAGGTTGAAACATCCCAGACAAACAGTCACTGTTTATAAACTTCTCCTTGCTCATGGAGGGGATCTGACACACCTTGGATGAGCCAGGCTCTCTGGGGCTGTAGCATTAATCCATTTGCACGTCTGTGGTTGATCTGAGGTGCTCGGGATGGATCTGTTGCACATGCAGATTCATTCTACTGGGCTCAGTGTGGCTCTTGGACCAGTATTGACCAGTACCAGTCATTGCAGTCTGGCCTTAAACCTCTTCCTTTATTATCTCTGACGACGAAGATGGGCCTTTGAGCACCCTGGTCTGCTGGGAGGTGTCCCTGCCCAGGGCAGGGGGGTTGGGACTCGATGATCTTTAAGGTCCCTTCCAACATGAACTATTCTATGATTCTATGAAGAACAACTCCCTTGGCTTTAACTCATCTCCATTCGTTATTTTCTGCAAGTCCTTTATAAGGATCTCAGGATTCCGGGTGACAAGCTGTCTCTGCGGTGGATTTTGTTAGGGAATGTACTCGCACAGCCTTGAACCGCTGGTCAGCTGAATGGCTCTAGGACTTGCAGGGGATCCAATGCTTGGCATATCTGCCCATCAGTCCCTCCCCTAACAACTCTTTAGCCCACTGGTCAGTGTCAATCAAATTTGATAATGAAATAAAAACCCCAGAGAGTCTTTTTCCTCCGATCTCTATGGCAACCAGCAGAGAAGAACAACTTTATACAAGGAAAAGGCTACAACCTCAATTCAGTGTGTTTGGAGATCAAGACAAATATTGGTAGGTTTTGCTCCTCACAGACCTCTTTGCTGTGTGTCAGCCTCCCAGCACTTTTGGTCAGACACAGTCTTGCCTCTTTGCCACATGTTAAAGAAAAAAAATCACACCGAGTCTTAGAGGGTTTGCATGAACTGGAGAATGAGGCTGTTGAGGTTTTGTTGTACTCCTCTTTCCTGGATGCTTCCCAAGAGCCTCCGTGGAAAAGCTGGAGGCAGAGGCGGGACGGACCTTTTGATTTAGGCTGGGCATGGACTGCTGTGAAGAAGGGCACGGCTCAGTTTAACGCAACCATAAGCCATTGATGGAAAATGTTGCTGACGTAATTGTGGCAGTACAGCCTACATACGTGTGTAGATGCCCACATTTTGGTGTAAAAACGTGTGTGCTTTTGCACCCCACTAAGGTGTACTGAAAAGAGTCTGTGTCTTAAAAAAAATAGTGTGGTGTGTAAAGAAATCTGTGAAAAACAGGAAGGCTGAAATAAACCAAGGGTCTGCGACCTGTGTTGACACAATTATGAGTCAGTTCATACCTTTTGGTTCCCTCTGTGTTTACAGGAGACTCTGTGTTTGACTATCCATCATCTGGTGTCTTACTGAAAGACTTGCTTAGTGAAGCCCTTTTTTCCCCCTCCTTCTTATGCACAGAAACAAAAATCAAAACACTGTGTTTTGATAAATAAACAAACACTGGAAACATCTCTATTAAAAGTGCCATTTAGCCAAGGACCTATTTTTTTGGATTGCACTTAAAAGCAACTTCTTTTTTTCTTTCTTTTTTGTCCAAAATACGCAACACCTTTTGCGGGAAAATTCAGTGGCCTTCATTGTTTGCTAATTAAATAGGCAAGTGGAACAGGGATGCTACATTAATACCTTTACTGGGCTCTGAGGGAGCCTTGTATACGTAAACCTGTATACTATGAATGGCTAATGTACGTTTCTATTTGCAGCCCTCTTCCTGGCTGTATTTAATTGTATTAAAACAACTAGCCATTTCCAGGTTAATATTGCCACTAGTGGCCCTTTCAATTGATGAAAACTGGTGTTTGAGGCACTAGTGACAGTGACTCAGGTGGTGGATGATGCTGCGGGTGGATGGTGCTCTGCTGTCTTGAAAATTCCCAGCTTAGCAGAAGAGAGATGTTTCAAGGGAATGGAAAAAATAGCCAGGCGCAGCTTTAAAAATTCCTACATTTGACAAACACAGCACGAAGAGATGCCACAAGTTAGGGATACCCACTAGTTTAAAGGCCATCAGTAAACAAAAATATAAGAACAAGTTGTAATTTTAAAGGCTAGAGTGTCTTTTTGATGATAAAAGATTCTGGATGTCTGTAAATACTTCTGAATGACGCAAAAGGTTCTGTTGGTTAAAAGTGTGGAATTTTTATTTATTTTGCTCAGACCCATTCTGTGCTTTTTTTCTTCCATAAAAAAACTGCTTGGGTGAAAGAGTTGATTATTCTGATCTTTGGCAAATTTTCTTTCGCAACTGTCCAAATGCTATATAATAAATCACGATTTTTTTTTTCCCCATAGATTGAAGTTTGTGGGGAAACCGCCACAGAATGTGCTGTTTGTTGCATGGAGTGATTTGTTGCATTATTGCAGAAAACTTTAACTCCTTCAGTAAAGCAGTTTCTGGTTGTGAATTGTACTTGGGTAGAAGGAGAACTCTGACGATTTCTCTTGTTAAATATTTATATGCAGTGAGATTTCAGTCAGAAAGATCGGCCCCATTAATACTAATTTTGCCATACTCGATTTAAAAAGAAAAAAAAATCCTCCCTGTGACATTTAACCTCTTTTGTGACATTTGTGTCCCATTTATCCAGGGTAAAAGTAGCATGAGCTTCCAATTCTGGCAGGTTCTTTTCAGCGTTGTTAAAAATACACTTCTGTGTGAGAAAGGCTTTGTAGAGATGGTGAACAGAGTAAGTGGGACAAAATCGAACCCACAGAGTTCACATGCCCACTTTTTACAAAGGTGGTTCTTTATTCCCCCCTGCGTTTTTTTGTATTGTACTTTTTCAGACATGATCAAGACCTTCACCTGCCTGATTTTTTTTCAGTCACTGTGGAATTTATCTCCCTGGAGGCGTATTGATAGTGCAGGCTCTGCAGTGGGATTCAGACCTACCTAAATGAGGTTTTTTGAGCCGCCGGCGCGGGCGCTGATAGCAATCAAGAAACAGCAGCGTGGACATCAGTGACAGAGAGATGCTTGAGTGTTTATCCCGCTTCCTAGAAATGCTTTGCAGCCTGCACTGAGCTCCATCCTGTGGCAGAAAGACTGCTACTATACCCCGGGTGTCTCCTTTAAAGGTAGCTTGGGCACCTCGGCTCTGCTTCAGGGTGCTGGGACATCTTTCATGAAGTCCCACCAGGTGCCTTGCCTTCGGAGGTTTGCCAGCGCTGCAGAGATGAGCGCATGGGCGAGGGGCCCTTGGAGAAGGAAAAGTGTGAGTTTCCAACCATACTGAGGAGTGTGACAATGTGGCATATCGATGTTCATCGTAGGATGATGTGACTGTGTGACATCCTGCCCCACTTCATCTGGGGACGGTGTCAGACCCGGGAGGTGTATCCGCTCGGGGATGGGAGATGTAGGCAAAGAAACAAGGGCATGTGTGGATCCCAGGGTCTGAGGCTGCGGGGTGGTGTCACTCGTACAGCTCGGGCACTGAAACTGGAAAAGAGAAGGCATCGAAAGGCCAGTCTGATCAAAACCACAAAGAAGTAGCCAATTTTCTCTCCACCAAATTCTTCAGCTCTGATGTTTACAGTGATTAAAAAGCAAGGTTTAGAAATGTAATCCTGCAGCCAAGAAATAGATCAAAGTAGGGGATTGCAGCTTGGCTTCCACTCTAAATAACCAAGCACAACTGGTTATAACTTCTATGATTGTCTTATAGTATCAGTTTGAATACTACACCTAAGGCTGGTCTCATGTTTTTGGCTAAAACTGGAGTTTGCAGTTGAGAATTTTTTTTTTTTTTGGTAGAAGGCATCAGATTCCCTTGGAAAAATACTTACATTTTTATGGGAAATAGTTTTTCAACTGGTAGTCAGGATTCCGTGGCATGAAATAACAGAAAGGGGAATTGTCTCCTATTCTCTTTACAAATGTGCAGGCATACAGGTAGCTGTGTCAGGAAGATGCTGGGGGGGTGTATGTACATACAGCCAGAATCGAGTACCCGGCATGGAGCTCTACAGCACCTCTGGGAGGCTCGAGGCTTCCTGTGAACCTGGGGAACTGGAATCGGTGGAGTAGAAAATACTATCTATTAAAAAAAAAAAAAAGACAACATACACATTGTTACACCGTTCATTGAAATATGTTTCCAGAGAAATTCATATCATTTAAGGCCAAATCTGGTAAACACATAGTCTCACAAATAATTTTTGTTCAAACAAGGAATCCCTTTAAATTCAGTTGACAACAGATGGGGTTTTTTTCAGCAATCAGGATTGTGCTTTGCATGAAAATAAATTTTCCCACATCGGTGCCCTTAGATAACTGCAGCATAAGATACATTTCAGTCACTATCAGCAATAGCAAAGTGGTGTCTTGCTGGAGTTCTGGCATCACACAAGCGTTAGCTCCTCAGGCGGTGTTTGTCAGCAGCCCAGGCTGCCTGTGCTTGGGGGATGGAGTGGGGCTCCTACCGCAGGGGCTCTGCGTTGCCCCTTGGGGTCACACGTACTGTGCCAGGGCTCAAGGGCTGTCGTGGTGCTGTGCTGTGAACCGTCCCTTTGATGCTGGAGCAGGACCTAGGAGAAAATCTCCCCGGATGAGTTGTCCTCCATGGTTGTGCAGGCTTTTTGGGATAACATTAATGCAGAGCAAAACCCCTCAAACCGGTTTATTTCTAAAGAAGAAACAAAGTCCTTCCCCTTGACAGTCCCCACTCTCTACACTTCGCTTCCCTCTCACTTCCTTTTTTTCCTTTTTCCACCGTAGACACAACTTTCCCATTTCTTCCTTGAGCCAAAAGGTCTCTGTTGCTCCTTCGAAGTACAGCTTATGCAATCTTTCCAGCGTAGACCTTGCCTTCACCAGTACCCTGTAGCTTCTTGGATTTCACATGCTGTCCCGTATCGTGGATACATCTAAATTAAATTAGATAGTCTTCAGGGGCAGGAACTGGCCACATGATAGAAACTGTTCCAGCACATGAAATGATACGGCTGACGTCAAAACCATATTGTTTGTTTGCAAACCCACAGTTGGTCCGGTTCCTTTCTTTAAAATCCTTCAGATTCAACTATAATTCTATCATAAACATAGGTTTCTCGTGCTCTAATGATGGACAAACAGAGCAATGTTTGGTGTCCTTGCAAGATTAGCTGTATTCAGTTTATAGCAATGGGTGGAATTGAGAAGGGTTGGGGGTTTTTTCACTTGCAAATTTTTTTTAATGCCATCACAGAAAGTATGTGAAAAACAAGCTGGTTTATGCATCTAGTGAGACTCAAAACTAACACTGGGCGAACAGGCTGCTTGCAGACTGCTTGTACTTGACAGCTTCCAGTACGGGAAGGGGACACAGGGGAAATGAGTTGAAATGATCTCAGCCCACGTTCTATTTACAGAATTTATTTCACAAGACTTAATCCATCAAGTATTACCTTGGCAGTGGCAACCCAGACAGAAACCAAGACAGACGTTGCTATTCTCCATAAAGAACAGGCAGCAAATCCACATCTCCTTACCAAATAGCAAGTCCACACCAGTCGTCATTCAATAGAAAGCCTCCTAAGGAAGAAATATTAGCACTAAACCTCTATGCTTTTATTTTGTGGCAAAAATATTCTATTTGGTGCAATAAATTAGCCGACAAATTAAGAAGAAAAAAATAATCCACGACACACTTTGTATTATTTCCAAAAGTTATTGCAGGATATGCAGAAAAGGAAATAGAAGAGAATATATCCTCTTAAAAGATCCATTTCATCTCTCACTGAAAATAGGAGTAGATATTATGAGCTGCAGGGTTTTTCATTATCTTATTAGGTAATATGAGTCATTAAGGCTAATTAATACTTATGCAGTGATTTGGAATTGTAAAATGCTATAGAAGCGCTCACGGGTCCTGTTAAATAGTAGTACTTGGTTGTTAAGGAAATTTATTTTAAAACCAATTTAGCATTTGCTGGATGTGGGGAATATGAGTTAGGGCTACACTAATGATAAAAACTTACTCTTCTCCCTGCTGAACTCACTTGTAACTTTGCTACTGGCAGAGATGAGGAGAAGGTGGCAGGGTAACACAAGCCTTTGGTCTGGTTGACTCAGTTCAGCGCTGCTGGAGTCAGTGAGGAAGTTTCCCTTACGTGAAATTGTACGGGAGCCCTCTTGTAATGCAAGGAGGGAGCTGTGGGGAGGGAAAAGACAGAGAAAAGATCTGCCAGACCTAAACAGGGATGCTGCGAAGGGCACTCATGGGATGAACAGTCTGAAATCCTCATGTTTGGGGATGCATGAATGAATCCCCAAACCCTAAAGGCCTGGAGGCTTTCAGGGAGAGATGGGATTAACCTAAGTTAGTGCTTGTCGAGGAGAGTAGCTCATTTGGAGTAGTTGGTAGAGGGAACATTATTTTGCCTTGGCTTCTGCCAGTTGTTATAGGTGCCTTTAGGACTGTGGCTGGGCTTTGTTTTAGGCTTTGCTAGAAACAGTCATGCTAGAAGTACGGCACACTGAAATGCTGCACGTCAGTGAGGATGAACATAAGAGACAGCCCTTGGTTGAAACTTTTTGCAAAGAAAAAATAGCTTTTTGAATTAATAGTGTGCACTAGAAAAGTGGAGTTATTCTTGTTAAAACATGAAACCCAGCTGTTTTTTTTTCTTTTTTTCACTCCTTCCATGCCCTTCTTTGGTAGAAAAGGGGCAGGAGAAAAAGGATCATCGCATTCTTTACTTAAAACCAAAAATTAGATGTTAGTCTTTATTTTTATGAAAGTCCCCCAAAGTCTATAAAATATTTTGAGTGAAGAAAATCACATTTTATATATATGCTATCTTGAATATTTGCAAAATATAAGTGCAATCTTGTACTTATTTTTTCAATTCTATTTCTGTCTTTGTAGCACTTATTTTGCTGAAGCACTCTTTGCCACAAAGTGTACTTCTTTGGCACGAGGTGTTCTTCCTTTATTGGGAAGGTCCTTGATCTGTGCACTTCAGTTCTACTGGTTTAATTATTTTTTCCTGACAATGCAAATGGACTATAAAATGAATGTAAATACAATATTTCAGTTTTAAATATAATGTAAGGCACTGCAAATTGTTTTGTGGGTTAACAGGGTTGGTATTTGTACTCCTTGTAAATCCACATCTGAGGCGAGACCCCAGATAAATTGCCTTAGTCCAAATCTGGCACATTATTATCCTATTGCCCTTGATTTCTGGCTTTTGAGGAAAGGAGAGGTTGAGAGCTTTTAGGGTAATCCCACACATACCTTTTAATTCTGGTTTTGAGACATAGTGTGGGGGAATTCACATGGGGAATGTTGAAAGCCTGATTTTTGGTGGTTTGGCTGAATCCCTGAAGTTATTAAGAGATTCAATTTATTTTTCAGGTAATCACTATATGCTGCTTTGAAAACATCCTAGAGGTGATAATTGGAAATATTTCTCTGTGCTCTGTAGATCAGAAATTGGGGCATGGCCATGAATTCTGCTAATATTGATATTGAAATAGAACCCCCACTTGGCAGAGTCGAAGCAGGAGTTATGAGACCATTTTTTGAATAGAGTTCCTGGTTGTGCCAGTACTTTTTATTTACTTATTAATCACATTTTTACCATGCTCAATCAATCCCAGGGTATTCTAAGACAAGTAAAATAAACTCTCTACCCTAAACTGTTGTCTCTTAGCTGAAGTAATGGAAAGGATGAGTCCAATGTAGGGAAAGGAAACAAAATTATAGAGCAAGATGGTATAACGGAAACTGTGAAAAATCTCCTGAGTTTGGGTAAGAAGGTAGATTGCTATTTGATTTTTCTGAAGAACTCTCTGTTGTCCTGGAATTGGTAAAGTTCAGTGTAAAAATGGGTCAACAAAAAGTCTGAACTCTTATAATCCTTAAAAAATATGTTATGGACCAAGTCACAATTAAATTTAGTATATTAAGAAAAATGTGAAGATTTTTACCTTTGCAGAAGAATAATTAATTCCAAACAATGGGAAGTCTCTATGGTATTAAATGACCTATAAAAATATAATCTGTGCAAAGTTACAAACTTCTTTGTACCTGCCAGATTCCCCATCCTCCTGCACCAGCATTATATTTGCACAGTGGCACCCTGAAGGTCTCTTCACGTCACACTGATTTTCTGAGCTCTCGCTCGGAGAAGTTAGGACAAGGTGGTGTTGACAGATTGGTGAAGGCTGTTCTCATGAGCAACAGGACCTGGCTCAACTACATATAAGTATTTGCAATGTTGAAACAGGCCTCTATAAGTAAGTGCTTTCAGGCTTTCATAACTCCTGGTTCAAAATATTTTTGGCATTTGTAAACATGGTTTATGGAGAAAAAATGGTTTTGAGCACAGGAAGAATTTGGTGTAAGTCACTTCAGAAATATTCTCATCAGTCCAAACAAACAATATGCAACACTTGCGTATCACTTTCATCACATTTGACCTTTCGGCATGGGTATAGTTTCTCCCATGAGCAGTGACTTCAACACACTGAGCCTCAAGTGAGGTCTCAGAAGTAAGTTGAGACACTCTGCAAAGGTACAACTGACTCTAAAACACAAGAGGGAGAAACCTATGGTGGGGAAGTTACTGAATAGCATGATATACTTAATTTAATGTAGCAAAGTATGACATATTCAGGCTGATCAGCTCTCCAACAGCCAAAGCCAACCAGCAACCATGCCACTTCAAGCAAGATCTTTTTCAGATTACTTTGGTGGAACCTGCTCAGCCTGAGCAGGAGTAACTAGGTGGGATATCTTCTGTGCTGGTGACGGGTTGGGCCCCACGTGGGAGGGAGCTAACCTGTCCCTGGGGTGGGAACAGGCCAGCATTGTGTGCTCTGGAGGCCTCTGCATGCGCCAGGTCTATTGGCAAGGATGATGGAGAATAGAAGACAGGAGAGTTGGTGGGCTAGGTGGGTAAATTCTGTACGTTAAATACGGTTACATCCCCTTTGCGTAGTCAGTAGGAGTATTCCAGAGATTGTACTGCTTGGCAGAGGAGAAAAAAGCCAGCATGAAAAGAGCAGCTATTAAGTAGCCCTTGTGTTGGGAGTGGACCTCATGACTGTCCTTAGCTCCATGGAGACTTTCTTCCTCCAAGGTAGAGACTCTTCCCTTCTGAGACTGCTTTCATCCCTGCCCAGGAGACTGTGGGTGTCCGTGGGGCGCCATAACCTCATTATCTTCTATGGAAAAAATAAAAAAAACCTTCTAAAAATATTGTCTATGCCAGTATTGTCTATGCCAGTGTGACTATGAATCAGTGGTCAGAGCTGCGAGGGAGAATTACAGCTTTTTCTCCCTGTTCTTTGCCATGGACAACCCCTAGTCCTATGACTAGGGCTAATGTCTTTTTTAGACTCTACTTCAAAGTCTCCTCGGGGGCCAGAGCCTTTCTTATAAGTTAAAAATCAACTTGTTTAGGTAAGATCTTAAGGAGTGGAAGGCGGCAACGTGAAGTTTCAAACTCTGCAGAGGAGCTGCCAACGCAAAGGTCACACAAGGTTGTGGTTACTCCCACTGCGTGCTGCAATGGGCTCGGTGCATTAGTACAGACTGGGATTACAACAGGGCCAGCACAGAGAGAGGGAAGACATGGATCCACCCTGTAGTCCTGTGGTTTTCGCAAGTTTTCTGGCACTGACCGCTGTTCCAAATCCTAAAGGAGCTCTGATGGAGACCTGCCATCCTGGTTCAAAAAAAGGGATAGGATTTTATTCTCAATAGCACTATTGAACTACGTGGAAAGTAACCATCACCCACAATCAATTACTAGTAAGCACCCATAGACTGCTTGAAATCTCGAAAGATCACCATAATTGCTCACGGTAACTCATAGTGTAGGTAGGATATTCCTTTATTTTCTTTTTTTTCCTATATAAGACCATTTGAAAACCTGTCCTTTTCCATCCCCAAGGGGAGATTATGTTTTTTTCCTGAGCCCCAGTGATTTTAGCCTTCTGTCTCACTAGTTGCTGGGCAGTGATGATGCTAAATCACATCTCCCCCAAAGCCTTTATCCTTTGTGTAGATTAGCTGATAGCTTCCTTCTACTGATGTAAGTCAAAACTATATTTTAGCTGGCAGAATTATGTGGAATTCTGCCTCATCTGTTTTTTTCCTCCCATCAGCAAACTAGTATTTCCCTAACAAGTCCCCAGATCTGGCAGTTTTCCAGGGTTTCCCTTTTTGGTAGGCGGCAATAAGGAAGGGAATCTCGTCTTGCTGCCAGCTCACCCACTTACAACATGCATCGGGGAGGGCTCAGAAACCCTTTCCTTCGACTGCCTCAGAGCAGAGGAGGCACTGGGAGTGCAGCTGGAGGCTCTGCCTGTGAGATCCGGGTCATCAAGACTTGAATTAGAGAGCAAATACACCCCTTTACTTCTCTTCCTCCCGTTTTTCCCTTTGTTTAAGTGAATTTAAGTCCTGGTGACAGGTAATGCACAGATAGCCTCCGAAAAGGAAGTGTTGTGTTTGTCTCCCAGACAGGTGCAATCTGATTTCCCTCGCTCTGCTCTGGCCCCTTCCAGGGTGGAGGTACAATGGCAAAAGAGTGACTACTTCAGCGCCTGTGATTGCTGGCTCCTGGCTGGCTCTGAGGGCCTGGCTGCCAGCTGTGGCGGTGGGTTTTGCATAGCTGTGGGTCTGGGACCAGTTTAGCTTGCCAACTGCCAGCATAAGCTGTGTAACTTGCACCTCCCCACATGCCATGCCAGCGTCTGCTTCTCATCCTACAGCATTTTAAATAATGCACATTTCCAGCTGTCTTCTCCTTCCTCCCCAATTCCAAAGCACGGTTTGTTGGCTTCATGTGCAGCTCTGAGATGCCTCTCCAGGCTGCAGGTTCCGTGTGCGAGGCCACGCCGGTCGGGGGGCTGTGAGATTTGACACCAGCAGCCCCGTGCCCTCATCCTCCAGCGTGATCCTGCATCGAAGCGGAAGAAACCCTCAGCTGCGAGGAGTCCTACAGCTTGTGGAATGCGTTAATTAAACAAGCGTCTCTGAAAGAGGTAAAATGGTAGAGGACCTCTGCAGATAACTTGGCAGCTCCCTAATACAGTATTCACAGCTTCAAGTCTCTCAGGAAAAAAAAAAAAACTGAACAGCCTTTATAGAGGGTTTTTTAAAGCTCTACTTTCCAGTAGGAATGTAATTGAAGAAGGCTGTGAAGGCCGTGGAAGCACGCTGCTCGCAAGCAGAGGAAAGATTAAATTCCATGTGCTTTGTTTGGGGTAAATTACTGACCTTTGTCTTCAACATTAAAGCCACCTGAAGAAAACCATTCCTAGCATACAGCAAGATGAGTTGCTTTTGCTGGATTATCTCCTGCATACAGAGTAATAGTTTAGTACGAATATAGCAGGAAACAAGGAAAATTGAAAGCATAATTCATTTTGAATGGTGTGATGTAAGAGGTGATTTCTTTTAAAGAGCTAGAAGGCAAAGGGATCAGCGTTAAATATTTTAAGTGGGCTCTTGGAACAATCCCTTAATGGAATTTTTTCTCCTCCCTCCCTTTTATGACTGTAAGATCTATGTTTCCTTCTCGTTCTCTCTTTTTTTTTTATTTTATTTATAGACTTTAAAACCTTAGTTGGGGCAATTTTACTTATCAGGTTATAAAAATCCTCTATCTTCTGTCCCACGAAGTCAATAAGTGTTTGTTTCTTCAGCTCAGTAACAGTTCCCCGTTCTGCTTTCTGGGCAGATTTACCCTGTATCAGTAAGATTTCTACCCACTGAGTCAATGTCTCAGGGCACAAGCTCTTCCTGCCGTGCTGCGACTAAGCGTTTCCTAGAGTAGCCTTATAATTTCCCAAATTTCTCCTCCCCCTTCAGAGCCTGGGAAAGCAGATGGACCCTTCAGGATGACCTGGAGGGCACAAAATCCAGGCTGTCAGAACTGAAGTGGGGAAGTGCATTCCAGAGGAGACAACCCTTCCACCAGGAGTGTTTGCAGCTCGGGCTGCTCTCCAGCCCACACTGCTGAGCTGATACTGAGCTCTTCAAGTGATTGCAAGTGACATGGCCTGGGGCACGGAGACAGCAGATGTCTGGTATTTAGGTTGTTATGGCTCGGTGTTTTCCACTCGAGCTGGAACTCAACTGTTAGCTAATGACAGTCACGGGGACCCCGCGCAGCACAATTCTCCAACAGGGCACCCGGGAAGAAAAATCCACTGAAGAGCATCGTGCTGCTCTCAGTCACTTGAAAGGGGAGATGACATGCGGGAAGCCGGCAGGGGCATGAATCACTGGAGAGAGGTCCATGTTCACATGTCAAACCCACAGTTTTCTCATCAGTCATAAGGAGAAAACCACTTGGCAAATCTGGCCCAGCCCTGAACCTGAGTGACAAAACAGCCCTCCTTCACCTTGGCCTCTCATAAATGCTGGCTTTTTCATTATGTTTAAGTAAATCAGTTTTATTTCTTACCCTAGGTTTACAGGCTCCAGTTTTGTCCCTGAATCATGCTGGACTGGCCTGTCACTCACCAGCCCTAGAGCATATCCAGTGCTGCCCAGATGTGAGGATCCTTCTGTCCCATCAAAATGTGAAATGTGAAATGAATGTGAAAGAGCTAGGAATGACATGGATCTCCCATGGAGATCCCGGGGGTCAGAGAATCAGTGCTTGGCATTGCTCTGCAGCTTCTGTCTCTGAAGAAGGGGAAGGCCACGTGGTCAATGTGCTATAATAAATATAGCTAACCCATCTGAAAGGACTGCTCTGGACAAATAGTTATCTGTGGCCTAGAGGAGGTTATCAGTCAATACAAGGAATGTGGCCTCTGGGTCATATTCAGAGCTAGAACCAAACAGATCGGGGTTAAAGAGTCTGAGAACGACAGAACTATGGCCATCGGGCTCTAACTCAAGGCAATGGAAAGTGCATCCAAAACTGTAGTCTCTCAGGCAGCACAAGGCTGAGATGAGCAGTAAAAAATTAATGCCACCATGGGAACACATCGTCAAAAGGCAAAACCAAACCAAGAACAAAACCAGCACCACAACAGGCACTCTGGTTTTGTACTGGTGAAGCTCTCGTGATCTCTTGATTAAGTAAATAGAAGCCATTTGCCTAGTGAGCAAAGCCATGGCCTTGCTTTTAGAAGTCTTGGGCGCCTCTGAGTACAGGCTGAAGACATGGTCTATTTCAGGTGATTTCAGTTATTTAATCAGAAAATTATGTGAAGTCTGGAATGAAGAATGAAGGAAAATCTGATAAGAAACTCATGTAGATTGCAAGTTAAAATGCCACATGAGAATGCTGAATTGTGAAAAAAGAGAAGCAAACCATTTAAATTACATGAACTTTCTGATCTGGAGAACTATATAGTATTACTCTTTGCAATGAAATCAGTGAACTTTGTATGAATTCTTGGAGTATCTTGGAATACACGTTAAGGGACCTTAACTCAAGTGAAGCATTCAGCCATAGCCATGTGATGAGCTGTCATCTTAATTCACCTGTTTGCCTGATGGACTGTGAAGGCAAATAAGTAGTGACGAATGTAGTGGCGGCAATTAGATGTAGTCACATTGATGACTTTTTTCCCCTTGAACATGTGTCAGCAAACACGAGAGTTTACTACTTACAACTCTTCTGTTCCTCACTTTAAATAAGTGAAAATGTAAATGAATATTTAAATATTTTACTTATATTTGACTTCTGAAGCTATATTTCCATAATCTTTTTGGTCAGCAAGCAGCAGTCAGATAGGAAGCACTCTTGAAGACTGTTCTGGAAATACTCTCCACCACCTTTTTTTCACACAATCTCTTGTAATGATTGAAGCCTATGATTTGAATTCTAGTTTTTCTAAGTGGCAAATCTACTTAACTTTTCTTGAAGAAGCAAAATATACTGATACCTAAATGTAAATAGTGTAGAATTCATCTACATGTATCCTGAGTGACTGTTGGATGCTGACCAGCATCTAACCTTGTCCATTGTTGCTTTCTGGTTTTGCTCTACGGACAGCCTTTTCAAACACATTTTGTTTGCTAATTCAGTGTATGACAGAAAGCAGTTGGAGTGTTGATAACATTTCAGCTGTTTTTTCCTTCCTGACACCCCATTGCAAAACCGATGCATCGCGCAGGAATGAATACTATAAAATAATTAACTCCAGGATATGACAATTTGTCTTTCTTTCTCCAAGAATCAGTCCTTTGACATCAAGAGTATTGGATACATAGGCTTGATACACTTCGGTGCCTTCAATTCTTACTCCACACTTCAGATATTTTTATTTTCCAAGGCATTGGTCATAGTGAATATTGCACATTTCTTCCATCTACACAAAATCTCACTACTTCTTCTGTTGATATTTAAGCCTTATAAGCACTGTACTTATTGAAACTGCTGTTTGATGTCATTGTGTCTAATAGAGAAACATACCAAGAGTTTTAGCTGCATTTTTAATACTTCTTCTAAGGTGTCTTCTAAGGTGGCCTGAAATAACTGGGGACTGGACTTAGTGACTTTGGAGGGCCCTGACAAGCCTATGAGTACTAACAGTCTAAATTGTGTGTTATTCTCAACAGTAACAAATTAATTATATAGGCTACACATTTTTAATAGGAGATTTAAATGTAGATTGCTAATACTTACAAGAAAATTATATCTTTCTTATGAGTTTCTCCATTAGGTACAATTCCAAGTCTAACCTCAGCAGATGTGGGATAGTGTCTCCAGATGCTCTTAATATTTTCCATTCCAACTTTACTGATAAATTGAACATTCCCTTGTACAATCTAGTGCTACATCTGTTTGGCTACCAGTATTGCTATGAGCTATGGCAGGCAGAACTTAAAGGACTCTTTTCTACTAACTGCTTCATTATTATTGTGATGATTAATATTTTAATATTCTTATGAGAATTAAAAGTATTAAATAAGTCAATGATATGGCAGAGTCACTGACCTTGCCTGCAGAGTGTCTTGAAGTCATTTCTGCAAGGTTTTTCAAATCTATTCCATTTCTGTTTAGCTTGTATCTGTGGATGGGCTATTTAAGGAAGATTTTTGTCTAGATACCAAACTTCAAGATCAGTGAACTTCCTTGAGCTTAAGCAGCACAAGAGATTTACAGCTAATTTCAGATAGTGACATTCAGAATAGCAATAGAATTTTTGTTCAAGTCCTTCAACAGTTATCAATGGAAAATAAACAGTTTGGCTACTATCTCTGCGTTTATAGATAGGACAGGATGGGAATATCATGGTATGAGTGAAAACAGGCACACACAAGGCTTGTCTGCACTAGTTTGCAAATGCCTGTGGGGTTCTGTCTGGAATAACGGAGGTCACAGAATAAGAGAAAGCCCCAAAGCCTGTTTGGTTATCACATTTTTCCAGTCATCACAACTCTGCTGAATTCCATGGAATTAGACCAACAAAATTGAGCTAAATGTCATGATGAGCCCAGCATTCGTTTTTGATCTTAAGTATCGTATTATCTGTCCGGTGGTTGGTGAATTGCCATAAGGCACACTAGGATTATAACTTTGAGGTTGGAAGGAGCCAACCTGTATTCTTATTTGGAAAGGAAATATGAAAAGGAAATATAAGTAAAGGAAGAAAGAGGAGAGATTGGATTAGACTAGATTATACTAGATTAGATTAGAGGAGGAGAGAGTAGCATGCAAGAAAAGTAAATTCAGAGAGAGGCAGATAAGTAGACAAGACCAGAAATAGTATGTCCTGAGCATGTAAAGCGATAGTACAGAAAGACAGCAGAAGAAAAGAGTGGGTAGAAAAACTAAAAATAATAGAGAATTATGAAATTCAGTAAATGTGTTTAGTTTTGTTTCAAGGCGAGCCAGCCATACTTGCCATGTTGACTATGTGTTTCAAAAGTGGTTTGGCTGCTCCAAAAAAAAAAAAAGGGGGAAAGAAAATTCTCCTGGTCTTTGGCAGAGGATAAGGTGACAACCTTCCAAACACCTTAATTTCCTTTCATTTAAAGTCTGGCATCCAAAAAATGGGGAGGCTGTCGTCACATTATGAGTGAGTTCATCTGAGAGCACGATGGTACACACAAGGTGTGGCCAACGGAACAGGGAGGACGAGAAGCCTTTTGCAGACAATTTTTTTTTTTTTCCTGTGGAATGTAGCTGTGATCCTCCAAGGCAAAATACACTTGCTTTTATCCCCAACAAATGTTCTCCAAGTGCTATGCCACATTTGGTAGTTGCAGCCAGGGTCAACTCAACACTTGTTCCCCAGGGCTGTGAATTCTGGTCTATGCAGTTTGCCATCTGGGGGACTATGAGATGAGACCTTTTACCTAGGCTTGTGTCTGCTCTGCTTGGACATGGCAGCGTATATGGCATTTCTTATTAACAGTAGGATGTTAAACGGAGTCTCCTGGCCAAATTCCAGCCCGGATGTTTATATTCTGCTCCCTTAAATGCCGCTGTTGGATCATTATATGAGAGCAAAATGTGGTGCTTGTCCTTTGCTAGTAATGAATATGCCCCCAACGTCTGCTTTGTGGGGAGGCACATCAGCTCACTTCTGAGAACCATGAATTTGCGATTCACGTTAATAATGATAGCATGTGCCAGACCTTGTGAATTTTGTTGGGTTTTTTTTCTTTGTAATCTCAAGGTTTATTTGCTTACTCTTGCAGTATCGTTAATTCTTCTACAGCGTTAGTGTCCCTGAATTATCACATGATGTATCTCCAGCATGCTGCCGTGTCATGGCTCCCCAGAATGGGTGAAGGATAAAAACCACATCTTTTAAATCAGGGCAGTTTCTCAAATGCGTATTTCTTCAAGAGGCTTGTTTAGTCTGTTTCTCTTTTGCCAGAACGTGTGTTTTTAGGGAGTCTCCTCCTTTACCCAAATAAATCATGATTCTCTTTTGCTACATCAATAGTAGTAGTTGAACCTGAGAAGACTTGGAAGGTGTCTCCGACCGGCTTCCAAAAGCAATGAATAGTTATTCGTATTCTCTAAACCTTTCCACTCACCGGGGCAGGACTGCCTTGTTTTTCTGTGTTTATTCAAGTGCCTAGCACCGTGCTCCCCCTCGTATGATCCTGACCCCGTGCCATGATTAGGTGCTAGGACAGTAAAATAATCTTTATTAGTAATAACGTTACAAATTAATAACAGGAAGAAGTGAATGAGGAGGCAGGACTCGGCTTTCCCTGCTTTGGTCCTCTGGGAGACTTGTCAGGCAGATCTCTGTTCCAGCAAGGAAATTCTGCAAGGATGGAGGTCTAGTCCTCTCTTCTCTTTAAGTCCCATATCAGTGAAGTAGCCACTGATTTCCCCTTGTCAAGAGGCTGAGTGGGGTACCCAGTATGCTGTACCCCCCGCTCACACTACTCTCAATATTAAAATGCATCTGTAGGGGTGCTTGAATATTCCCACTGGAGTTTCCCTTTTAAGGCTGATAGATAACCCAAACGATTCTCTGATGAATCACAGAGTTCTTCCCCTACACAGTCTGCTTTGCTGACGCTTTTCCCTCTTTGCAGGTTGAAACCAGGCATTTATTTCATTTTTAAAACTATTGATTGAATTACCATATTTTCTAAGTGCAAAGAATGGTAGAAATGACTGAGCTGTGGAACGGTGGCTTGAATCAGCCATGTCAGGCATCCCGAGCTATTGAAAGGTAGCAAGATTCTGGGCGTCACATAAAAGAGACGTGTGCCATGGGGTGGAGAAGCAGTTCTAGGTCTCATTAAGGCCAAGAACATGGGCATGCCATTTTATATTTCAGGTTTATTTTTACCTGGAACACAATTAATTCAAGAAGGTAGTTCTGCAGGTTATATTTATAGGTAGCCCTGGGCCCAGGTGAGAAAAGGAAAACTTGTTGTTTCCTCATAGTTGGGTTGCAGCGAAGAGAATGAGAACAATAGTTTCTAAGGGGGGAACTCAAGACTCAAACCATCTTACATAATGGGACTGGAGGCTGGAGCTCACACATGAGGAACACAGCTTTATATGTCTTCTGAGAACAACACAACAGAAATATTGTGTTGTAACTTGCACAACACGTAACTGTTTCCCGTCGGCTTAGTGCACACTATTACTAGCAGAACACAACACCGCAGCACTAATACCAAATTCATTGTGTGAAGGAAACACACCCGGCCAACCTCAACTTGCCTTTGTGTCCCTTGACTGACAAACAGTAGAGCTGAAAGGCTGTTTTTTGCAAGGGGATGGCCCCATTAAGAGGGTCAGAGCTATGTTAAGGCTGATGTTGGTCATGCAACAGGCAGTAAACTGATCTTGCCCCGCAAGTGCTAATTCCTCCTTTTTCTTCTTGACTTCATCTCCATGGATGAGATCAGTGGAAAGGAAGATGGGGAGGGAATAGCATGGAGATTGCAAAACATGCTGGGAGAAATGTACTTTTCCATGCATGTCCTGCTTGCTGGACTGCACATTCCTCTTTCCCTGATGACAGTATTATGTGCTGGGTTTTGCTGGTAGCTAGGCAGCTACCCAGAGCAACAAATCCAGGTGCCAATGAAACTTTCCATTGACTGAAGTGGGTTCAAGGGCAGCGGTAACAACTCGCAATTCAGTCTCTTCTGAGGCCACAACACAAGGTCCCATACAATATTTTTAACTGCAAATTATTCTGAAATCTCTCTCAAAACATAATCTGTACTTCATGCTGCGTATCTGGACCAAGGATTTAGAAGGAAAATGGGTTATTAGTACCTAATTTACGTTTTATGTTTTATCCTTCCTGGCAAGTTAAAGCTGTGGTCAATGGTTCGGCCCCAAATGGCCTTTCATTACTGAGGCTGTCCAGACATTCATAACCTTATGAGTCCTCACCAAAGAGGCTCATATTTGTGCCAGAAATATTGAGAGAAGAGAGAGCTCATGCAGAATATGCATAATGTAAGAACTAAATGGAGTTCAAGGAAAGTAAGGTAATATTAATCCCTGATAAGCAGATAGAGATGTTTATTTATTACAAATCATAAAATTATACAAAACATTGCAAAAATCTTATGAAGTCTCTCTTCTTTTTCCTCACATTCTGCTGTTTTATGTTTATCTATTTAGGCTAAAAAAAAAATCTGGAAAAGAAGTTGCTTGTGTTTTGATTCCCATATAACCCTCACAGATAGCATCCTCTTTGAATTTTCCAGTCAAGTCTTCTGAATTCAGTGAAACTACTCACAGGTCAAGGTCCTAAAACATCAGCAGGCAGGACAGAACTGGCCCTGTAACACATCATAAATAAAAAAGACGCTCCTCCCAAAGCCAAACCTTCTGAGTAAGGGTTGCTGTTACTAGTGGCCTGTGTAGCACCATCCATTATTAAGGTTGCCTAATATTACACATTGTAAAATTAAGATTTTGCCAGAGTTACGTAGACTGAAATTTTCCATGCCGGGTGTTTTCTGTGCTATATTTTTTCTTCTTTTTTTTTAATTAAAAAAGCAACAGGCTGAAAGTAGAAGCCAGGATTGATCAGAAAGACAAAGAAGCAGCATCAGTCCATGGGGGGAATGAGCACTGGTGAATGAACATCATCCTTATTCCCTTAAATATTCAAGCTAAGTGAAAGATAGTTTATTCCACTTCTAGATGAGTTTGGTTACATTGCATATTGCTGAGGGAGTTCACAAATGTTAACTGTATTTTGTTGCAACTCATTTACCTACACATCTTCTAAGTCAAAAAGGAAAGAGGCCATCTAGGGTGCATTTCAGGGAAGGATCCCATCTTGAGGATCTCTGAATGCGTTTCCCTCCGGTGAAAGAAACCACGTACTTCAGACTGAGATGCAAAGTCTTACCAGATGTCTCCCAAAGGATGTCCACTTGGAGAGCTGTTGCAGAGCTGCCGGTATGCAGTAAATTCATATCCCACTGGTACTGCTGTGTACTATCCTGCTGGTGTAGAACAAGTCCTGTGATGAGATGGGGGGAGATTTGGCACCCATTACCTAGAAAGATTGAGACTGAATGTAGAAGTGGAGGGAACTTGCCCATCTCAGGGGAACTAAGATGGAGAAGCAGTGCTGCTGGGAAAGATGGTGAGAAAAAAATGGGGAATCAAGGTCCAGAGAGACCCTAGAGCTGAAGATGATCAGCTAACATAATTTACAGCTCCTTTCCCAGCTCCCAGCAGCACAAGTGGATACAGTGACACCCCTATTTCAGCTCTGCTGGTGTGGGTATCATATGGGTGTCAACATGACACAGTTTCTGTTTTGAAGGAAACTTAGGAAAGAGCTCAGGAAAATCTGTGATAAAAGAACATTCTTCAAGTTGCCAAGAAGAAAATTCCCAGCCTTTTGTGTGAGCCCTTCCTAATGAGCAAGGGCTTCTCTGCTGGTCCACAGAATTTATTTTTTTCTCCAGTTTTCCAGTTCCTTTAAAGCTTAGGAAATTAAACATGCAAAAGTATGTGTTAAAATGATGAACACCTAAAATGGATTTTGAATTAAGGCTGCCTATGCAGCTTAAATTCGTATCTCTGAATGTATCACATGCTTAATTTTCTTCCACAAGAGCCCTAATGCAGTCAGTTCAAAAGACTGAGTTAGGCTGGGGATGAAACTGGGTTGTCTAATAAAGGAGGATAGAATGACTGCCTCATTTGCTGCATGATCTAAAAGGTGTGTGATAAATTTAAATAGGGATTTGCAGCATCAGAGGAAATTGTCTCATGGCCAAAGCGGTTAAATAACACACTGGGGAACTAGACAGGGATACATTCTGGTCAAACTAGGTCTTGTGTGATGACTGGCAAGTCACTTAAAATGAGTTTTTCACAGTTGGCCTCTAATTGTGCATTTTTCATTTTCTGAGTAGCTGCCTTGAGACTTTTGGGTCTCAGTAGTGACATCTGCATCTGAAGCAAATGGAAGATTGGTTGTGAACAGAGAGAATAGTGTGTAAAGTTAAATACATGGAAAATCAAGTTGCACCAATCACTGGATATTTTTTACCTTAATCTCCATATGTTTAAGTTCTCCATCTGTAAATTGGACTAATGACATCCTCTTCATCTCCCAGAGGTGATGTGAAAATAGATCCATGAATACTTGTGAAGTATTCAAAGGCTACAGTGGAGAATGCCACAGAAAGGTCCATGGGGAAATGAATCACTCTGTCTTCAGAGCAGGCCTGACTGGTGTGCAGTAAATAAAGTCTAGGGCCACACATTGAAACCAGAGGAGAAAACGAAATGCTGAATAGCTGCTCATTAAGTAAGCACTGTCCGTTCTGTGCGTTCAATGAGGCAAAGGTCCTGTGGGAAGAACAGTTTGCAGTGATGTAATTAAAGACTGAACCAGAAGGCACACGCAGTGAGGAATGGCATTCAGGCTGCAAGGGCAACATTAATTTAGGTTTTTCCTAGGTTTTGAGGCCTCACTTTGCAACCTCAATCACGTTCCTTTAATAATTTGGGGTGTGTCCATGTAACACTACAGCTGAATTCTTCCTTGTGGAATATTACGTCTTATGAAAAAACAAACCCAACTCTCTAATCAAAAGTGAATGTGTTGCGTTACTTCCTGTTTGCTTCCCGTGCTGCTACGGTTAATTGCTGCTTTCCTGCGGGTGGAATGGAGACTGTTGAAGTCCAATGGCCTCAACCATGGGCTGCTTATTCAATGTGGCATGTAAGCAGCAGGGATTTCCTTGTCCCTGGCTAGAGACCTGCATACTTTACCTCTTCCATGCAAGTAGGATGAAATTAATCAGTGTTGGTTTTCTCAGCCAGCAAAGAAATTTCAACCGCTGCAATGTCGGAGGAGGAAGACTCCTCAAAGGAGACCAGGAGAAAATGCATGAATGAGAAGTTCCTGCCAAGACATGAACACTATGCTTGAGTGTGTCTGAAATGTTGGGCGCAGAGAGTAAATAAGCCCCATGACAGGTCTAGCCTAAATACCCAGCACTTCCATGGCAAGTAGCCCATACTTTCACCAACCTTGGCATCGCGACGAGGATAATATTTTTGCAAGGATGAACTGCACTCGAACAATGTCTCTAATGTTTCAATGTCGTTGCAAACATGCTTTCCTTTGAGATCGTCCACGTGGCTCTTCTTTCCGTCCCTTTTTTCCCTTTTCCTTTCGTAGAAGTACATTTTATGTGTCTGCTGAAGAGGAAATCCCTGTCTTCTGTGCAATTCCTGGGCTCACCTGAGGACTCAGAAGACAGGGCATCTCAGTCCTGGGAATGTAGGTGTTAACCCTTAGCTGGTGATTCTCTTCCAGCCTAGCTCCCTGAACTTAGTGTTCCCATATCTCAGTCTCAGGACAATCTGTATATCTTTAAGGGTCTAATTTTCCAGGGTATTCTGGACTTCCATATTTTGTGAACTCCTCCCAGCAAGCGTTCCACTCACTAATGAAGCAACAGGAGCAGTCTAGCCGTGCAGATGGGCCACAGAATACTGCTGGTGAAGCAACAGCTTGCTCTAAACATCCAAGCACCAAAAAGCCATATACAGCATCTACCCTACCCACTCTGGAGGTCATCATGAAGGTACAAGCACAGGGAGCAACTCTTTTTGGTGGCAGAATTGAAAATAATCTAAGTGGCTGCCCTATAGTGATCCTTTTCCCCAGAAAAAGGGTCCAAAGAGCACTTCAGCTCATCACTTCACCTTTATGGACACAGAGCTGATGTTTCACATGGAGAGAAAGTGGTGTCACCCAACTGATAAAAGGCAGCGTGAGCAGTTGCAGAGTTCCCACAGCTGGAAATAAGCCCATGCTTATTTCTAGCCCGATTCACCCCACCTTCCTCTACGTTCTTGACCCAAATAACTTGGGAACAAGTTTCTGAAAACACTAATGACATCTGCTTGTGATGCGGCTCTTACCACACCAGTGTTATTCCTTATGTGTCGGTCTCATATAGAAGTTCATGGGAAAACCGGATTAGATTTCAGTGGATTTTTTAATACTCTGCTTATTTTACCAAGCAGTGTGTGCAGGCCTCCTGCTGATATGCTTGAGTGAAGCTGTGTCTGAGTGGGTCAGCACTTGGCTGAAAGGGTGCTGGAGAACACTTCAGACATGCATTAGGATCTCAGTTATTGATGTATTTCTTCAGATCTAACATGTAGCACAAAGCGATGTTGAAGTATCATCTTCCAAGTGAGAAGTACAATGTCTAACTGTGTTTTCAGTATCTAAATACCGTAGCAGTAATTCTGAGGTAGGCAACCCCTGTTGAAACTCTTGGTAATTTTCTCTTCTGTCCGCTGAAATTCTTTCAGTAGCTTTGGAGGTGATAGTCTGGGCTTCTTGTTCTGCAGATCCGAACACCATTATTTTGTGCTGCTGAACATTTGTGGTTGCATGTTGAAATTTAGGAACCAAAATGTTATGGGAAAAAACACTTTGTAAGGGTGAGACATTATCCACATTACAGTGTGAAACTAAACCAAGAAATGACAGAAAGAAATGAAAAAAGAAAAACTGAAAAAATACAAATGCTAGAATAACGTTCAAGATTACAAAAGTGCTCACTTAGTTTCCCTGTGACAACCTGGTTTTCATAAGAATGAAGAGGAAGTTGCCTCTAAAATTGCATTCTTTTTTGTAGACCCGAGTAAGGCCGTTCATGGTTCTTCTGTCTGGACAGATGCCACGCTCATCCGTCTCAATAATTTGGTACGAAGAGACACTTGGTACTGCAGACTTCTGTGAAAAAGGAGAAAAAAATACTTTCTGTTGGCAATCCCCCTCTTGCACAAGTTCATTTTAGTGTATTTGGGGTTTCTACTCTTTTCCATTATTTGTATCCGTTTTACTCAGCAGCTCGGCTCCTTCACACCCACTCAGAGTGCCTGTCATTCAGCAGGCAGTTAAACCAGCCTGTGAATATAAACCAAGTCAAAGTCAGTGTCCGTATTATTACAAGTAGACCACTTGTACTTGGGCCAAAGATGTAGTTAAGTGGTAATTTAACAGTGTTGTCAAAGGTCACTGATACACTTTAAAATTGATAAGGGTCGATTTATTTTTTTCAGTGTATTATTGTCTCTTTGATTATTTAGATTGAGTTTATTTTGCAATTTTGTAAAGGTTGGCATTGACAAACACTTATAAAAATAACTTACCAGTGTAGGATTGTGTGTGGAGTTTTGTTGTACTTCAAGTTTGGGGTTTCAAAACATCAGGAGAAAAATCGAAAGGGAAAAAAAAAGTAAATTGAGCAATGAAGTAACAACTAACAGCATCTAGTAGTTTGTTAAAGGTCACTAATAAAATGGCTGAGATGTTTAGAACTTGCAGTGACTACTGAATGGCATGCGGAGTTAGTAATCCCCGTGAATAGTTTTATTATGTGCCTGTCAGCAACGTCTGCTGCTTAAATATGCGTTCGTGGAGTGACTGTGCCGGTGGCTTTATGCGCTCTGCCATTTTATTCACCTGGTAAAGGTTTAGTCTTGACGGCTGCTTCGGTTTCTACCCAGGCTGGTTTAGAAGCCAAAGAGTAGTTTTGCAGAAGTCTTTTCGTCTTAAGAAAGCGATTCACAAGATGTCTCCTTTAGTTTCCTGGAACCAAGATGTTTATTTTGTGCTATGTACAACAGCAACAGTTCTGTAGATTTCATAACCTTAAACATTCAAATTACAACTTTTACTGAAATTTTCTTTCAGCACGTATTACTCAGAATATCACCAGGCAGGAGTCTAAATAACAGCACTAGACAGAAAATAAGTTTGGTATTTCAGTTAAAATCTTTAAGATCGGACATAAAAGTCCAAATAATAAAAATATCCCAGTAGCTACCTTCTTTGAGGACAAATCATCCAGCTCTGTCATCCCAATCCAAAGCAGAACAAAATGAGAACAACCAAGTGTTTGTTCCCCGAATTTCCCAGGGCGCTTCTGAGGTGAGCTTTCATATTTATTTGGGGGATTTTTTCCATTCCTCTGGCCTTGCCGCAGAGACATTGTTGAAAGTCATTTAAGAAGATAAAGAAAAACTCCTTTTCTAGTCAGGGTGGTGGTCACGGCTATGGTATGGGCAGCCCTTCCCCTGGGGCCTCAGAACAAACACCACATTCAAGTGCTGGGAAATTTTGGTGATGGTGCATCTTCTGCGATCAATGGGAAGCAGTTTGGAAGTCCACCGTGCCCCGAATAGCTTTGTGACCAGCCATGAAGACAACAGTTCAGACACTGTGCTCAGGAAACCTCATCAAAGGCGTCGATCCAGGGGCATGTGCTTACTACTAGTCATTGGAATTTTTGAACTGTCAGAAGTGTAATGTACCTGTCCATCTGTCTATCTGCCAGTCAGTCCATCTCCCTGCTCTTTTTAGCTTTTTTGTTCCCTTTCTTTGCCCTGTTATTCTAATGAGTAACCAAATGCAAAAGAAAGAATGTGTTTAAGAGCATATTACCTAATAACTTCAGTTAAAAAAAGATTTTAAAACATTCCCGTTACACATTTACAATCCAGATTCCCTGAGGATAAATCACGGTGTGTGCGTTTCCACTCTCATGCTGATGGTGACTGTGGAGCTGAGGGACAGACTGAGTGTTTTATTCATGTAATTGTGCTTGACAGAGGTGGGAAAACTAAGCTTGATCAAAGACCTACTGGAATTGGTGGGAATATTTCATTATTATATCACCTTAATTATTATTTTTAAGAATTATTTGTTGTCTTTCCCTGCACCTTGAACTTCATGCAACCATATCTATTTTTGCCTCTATGATTTAAAGGGTCTCAAACATTAATGGCAGGTTCCATCTTCTCAAGCTAAACCTTCTCATGACCCTGCAGTATCTGCGGTCCACGTTTGAACTCCGGGCGTCATCAGTGACCCACGTGGGAAGGATGCAGTTGCCTGAACAAGTAACTTTTAGAAGATACCAGAGTTGTTGGAGGAGGGCTGGAATAATTCAGCAGAGTAACTCACATTTTGTTAGGATGAGAATTCGTCTTCCCCTGGCGAATAGCCTGGTCTCAGGGCAGAGCATTTGCTCTTTGCCATTTGACTGTGCTCCTGGCACAAGGCTGATGACCAAATGTCTCCCCTGAGACAGCTGAGGGTCCCTCCCCAGGCTCTGGACCCCACTCGTGTTTTTCTGTGCGGTGACTATATTGGGCTCACAGGATCTCATTTGATCCTCCTGCTGCAGCTACGAAAAGGGTGGGTGGGTTGTTATCCCTCCTGCCAAAATCTTTGTCCAAGATCAACAAAGCCACATAGGCCGTTCTGGTTCAAATGCTCCTGCAAACATATTTATGCAACTGTTTGTGGGATTTGACTTTCAAATAAAATTCCATGAGCAAAGCTTCAATACAGCTGCTTTCAAAAAACAAATGGGAAGATCCATATATATCACTGAAGTGCATTTCACTGCAAATTTCTTACAATGTTCTCCAAACATTTTTTCCCATATTGGTCCAACTCTAAGGTTTGGACTGTTTCCATCTTCAGTGTAATGCTGCTGTGATGTGTGGATTTTATCCCTGTACCCTAACACCATGAAAAGAGTGGAAATAAGGAAAGTTATACAAAGAAAACACTGTCTGCATCTGAATAATTACATTAGATGTTTGATGATCAAGAGATTAAATATTGTTTATTTTAAAAAAGACAGCTGACAAGCAGAGAAAATTACGTTGGCAGGACTTGAAACCAGTTTGGAATAATTCCATTGTCTCAAATAAGCTTGATTGCATTTGTATTTTTAATTAATTAACCTTTGATAGCCAGTGCCAAAGCAACCTTCGCTGTAACAGCATAGACGAGGGTCTCCTAGTCTTTTTTGTAGAAAATCTTATATTCAAGGGGAAAAAAATCAACCAAGGCCAAAAAATGTGTTCTTCCCTGGGGCTTCACGTGTAAGGTCTAGAGCTTTCTGCAGCGATGAAGTGCTGGCTTTAACCGCAGACCAGGACGAGCTGCTGTTTAAAATAAGGAATCTATCAAGCCATTATCCTGTCATAAGTTGTAACAATTTCCATATTTTATTAAAAATGAAGAAAGTAGATGAAGTATTTATTGTTAGAGGGAGTGTGCTTTTGCCACCAGCAGCACAACTTCATCGCAGCCCTTGGCTTCGGAGTTTGGGTCCTGCACCTGCGCAGCTCCAGCCCTGCCAAGATCAACACTCTCCAGGACAGGGGCTACGTCGTCATTTTTAATCTCTGGGAAGTGCCAGGTGAAGTTATGGAGCAGTATAGTGGTTAACGTATAAAAAGGCTCTGCTGTGCTCTCTTGGACTAAATTTCCGCTCCGGGGGTTTGCATTGCAAGTAAATAGGGAGGAGCCACAGGGCTATCCAGTAGCACTCTGGGATCACAGGCTGTAACACACTGATTCTGGCCGTGCTGCTTTGAGGTAGGGCACTGCTATTAGCCCCATTTTATAAATACAGTGTGCCACCCAGGTCTGCAGAATATTAGTTGTACTGGTAACTGAATTCCCACAGGAGCCGAGCTGCTTGTGTTGGGCTTTTATAATGTGACTTACTGCCGCAGTTCCTGGGAATTTTTGCATGAACTGAAACAAGGCATTTTTATTCCTGCCTTGTATTCTCTAGCCATCTGGCTTGCCTCACCTTCTAAACGGATTACTGGAGATAGGGCAAATGGAGAGTCCTCAGCATCTCAACAACAGTTTTCCATATAAAAAAAAAAAAGCCAAAACAAAACAAACAAAAAACCAACAAAACCCAAACCAAGCAAACCCAAAACCCCAGAAAAAAACAGACAAAAAGGACAAGAAACTTCCCTTCTGTTGCTTCCCCTATTCCTGCAACATTCCCGAATAGTCACCATGTAAAGGAGATTCCTCACTACTTTACTGTACATGTACTTGGGCAGCTCTACACTTTGAACAGCAATATCCATGTTTCTTCATCAGAAATGGCCCCATATTTTGAGTTTCTCAAAGAAAGAAACCTGATACGTTTTTCACTGCGATTACATGAGTTCCCAGCAAAGTTTATGAAGTTCTGGATGGCTGTGACACCTCCAGTTCTGAAGGCCATCAAAAAATCCAAAGGTAATAAGTGGGTCTGCAAAAGTCTTGATGCAGCCAATCTCAGGATCTTACTTTTGAACATAAGGATTATCTTTTGTATTGAAGCATATTTATTCGAGATGGAAAACCGTCTTTTGTAGAATGCAAGAGCTAATGTTCCAGCTTACTCTGAAATACAAGAGCAACACAGACACTGTTAATAATGCAATCAATGCAATTTAAATCCTTTTAAAGCATCCACAAAGGAGCCTTTGATAAGAAGCAACTTTCATAAGCCTCAAAGACTAGGCAGTTTAGTATACTGTTTATTAAGTTTATACGTAGACAGTGGTAATTCCACTTTCAGCTGGAGAAGAGCAGCAGTAAATCATAAGACATATTTATAAGCACTACTGTTAGACTTGCTGGTTTTAAATGAAAAATGTATTTATATTAATATAGCTCTAAATGGGGTTATTCAGTGTTTAAAGATGCAATTTGTTTTCCATTAGTACCCTGACTGGACACAAAAAATGTTGTAAACTTTAAAGGCTTTGGTCTTTTTTTTTTTTGACAAGAAGAAGGAAATTGCTACAAGTGCAGGCTGTATGGTGGGCTGTGAGAGTCTGTTTAGTTCAGTTATGCTGCATATTTTTTAATCTTACTTTTAGTTCCTGCTTTTGTCCTCCTTTTCATTGTGTGCCCCTGTAAAGGAGCTTACATGTAGAAAGCAGAGACAGGCAAAACAACCAGCAGTGGGTTTAGATTTGGGCTGGGGTGGTTCGGATCGCTTTTAGCAATGTCTCCCCCGAGTCTGAATAAGGAGAAAGGTTTGTGATCATGGGACAACTGACAACTAGCTGAAGTTTCCATCCATCCCAGGGCTGGAGGGCTGTTGGGAATTGCTTTGACAGGCCTCAGCCCCTTGGAAAAAGAAAGTTTTACTTTTGGTGTGCCAACAGTCTTACTAACTGACTACTGGCCCCTTCTGGCTCTGATCTGCTCCCTGTTGTCCAGCTTGAGCGTAGGGACTAAGGGTTCCCTTCTATTGAAAAGCTTTCTCCCATGAGCTTGGTTTGCTTTTTTTGTTGTTCTGGACTAAAGCAGGCTAGAGGAAGGGAGCAACCGACAAATAATGGACTTGGAACAATGTCTGTTTGAAAGATTTTGATTTATCTCAAAGGAAAAAAAGTATTGGGAAAGGGAGATGAGTTCTCATCTGGGGTCATTGAGCACGAGCAGGAAAAGAACAATTAATTCTTCCTACTTCCACTTTGGAGTTTCCAGGTGTTAAGGAGGGGTTTTTTGGTTTGGGTGGGGTCTTTTAGTGTTTGGGTTTTGGTTTTTATTTTTTGATGTATTTTATTTGTTTGTTTGTTTATTTGTTTGCTTGGGTGGGTGGTTTTTTTTAGGCAGCAGAATTACGTTGCATTTGGATCTTACTCAGTTTTAATCCAGGCTGATTTAATGCCAAGGAGAGCAGAGATCCAGAGGCCAAGTCCAAATTTTCCCGTGCAGCGGCATGGTGCATGTCTTCTTGGCGATTCCCCAATGCATTTCTTTGAAATATCTTCTCTTGGGATTCTAGTATGTTAAAAAAAGAAAATAAAATGCTAGTTAATAGGTGGTACATAAGTGCATTCATTGGGCACACTAGTAATGACCAAAAAGCCAAAAAACATGTTCATGACTTTGGTAGACTTGAAAAGTGAGATTTAAACGGAGCTCATCCCTCCACACAGGCATCTGCAGGGGAAAACCTCACCAGCTGGTTGCAGGTGTTGGATTAGTAGCCCTTCAAAATGAGGGCTTTTGCCCAGAAACAGAAGTACAACTTTCCGTAGCAGCCTCCCTTAGACACCTGCAGTTTACACTGAATGAAACAGTATCAGAAAAGACTGGTTTTCAACCAAGAGTCATCACTGTAGCTCACCACTAACCCATCAAAACCCACAGGTATGTTGCAAAAGGGAAAGAGGAGGGGAGACCCAGTCTCTCTGCAGACCACCGTTTCCAAATTTGCTAAGGTGATATTTATGAGCCAGCAAAACAATGCTAGGTATTTAAATGGGAAATTAAGATGAAAAGGCATAGGGAGATTTTAATCTAATTAAAATATTTTTTTTCACCTTTTACTTGAAACTCAGAGAATTTATCAGCAGCAAGTTTCTTTGTTACCTCGTTTTGTGTTTTTTCACTACATCGATGGCGTGTTTTGATCAGTATGAAAAGTTATTAATAGGACTGTTTTTCCTAGGCGTGTGCTTAGATCTATTTCAGAAGCTTAGCAGAGTGTCTGTGGGGGAACAAATTTGGCCATAGACTTTGAATGGTGATGGTGTTATCTGGGGGCAGGTGTAACTATTTCGGTAAGTTCTGTGTACTGAGTGCTCTTTAAGCAGTATTTCAATACATAAGCTATGAAGTAAAGGGAAAAATGAGTCAGTAGAATTTAGAATAAATTATATTTATCTTTATTTATCTTATGACTGTTTATGATGGCATTTTATGCAATACCTTTTCTATATTAATCTGTGTCATTACTATGTTAAGGAAGACAAACAATTCACTTGCACATTATCTGCCAGTGATATTTTTTGAATTAAGAGTTTGGTGTCAGTGAGAAGTGACTGATTTCCTAGGGCTGTGACCCACCCAGCTCTTCACCCCCGTTTTGGGTGACTTTGCAGGTGTTAAACAGGATTGCGCCAAAGCGGGAGGGTCTGACTACCAAAGATATAGCTCTCAGAGCTGTTTTAGTTACACTTCATCATCATAAGCATATGGTTTCACTTCCAAGTGTTTAACATTTCCATTTCCTCAGGAAATCATTCTTTCTATTTTTTAAACTTCTGAAACTGGATGGATATTTTTGCTGGCAGGCGGACCGAGAGCGACAGGACGATGAGCCCCAGCCCAAGGGAGCCCCTGGTTGCGGTACCCGCATGGTTCTCCATCCCCTCCCCTGGTCCAGCAGCTCCTGAGCACAGTTCAGGGTGCTTCAGCCAGGTCTCTGGGGTGCAGCACACTGTTAAAACACTTCTGCTTTCCTTCTTTCCTCACTAAAATAAAACTATGCACTCCTTTTTTCTGCTTTAGCCGAGAGAGGTGTTTTTCTTTCTTAGTCACTCCAGGGCCCATGCATCCCAAGAATTAGTTGAGAGCAGAGTCCTTTAGCTGACTTAGTGAGGCCAACGGCAAGACCAGGGCCTAAGAAAATATTTTGTGTCACCTACAAGGAATGAAAACAATTGCATCATGTATTTATTGTCTGTATTGGTATATCCAGCACTTAAAGGAACATGACCGAGGAGGGGATGGCTCCAGGGAACTGCTCTGGCTCCTGTGTTTTCAGAGATTATTTTTGGTATTTCCTTTTTCCTCATTAAGAACGGGTCCCCCTTCTCACGTGTTGGCCAAGTTATGTACCGTAGGAGGAAGTTTGTGCTCGTGTCTTCTTTATGTTTCATTTATCCACGTATGTAATAGTGTTTAGCTGCTTTTTTTCTTTTCCTGCTATGCTATAAAGTACAGTTATTGGATGTGCAATTTGCACACTTATTTAGCTGATATCACTAGCCCTTTTGTTAGAAAAGCATCCTCTGCTACAGCAAGTATCCCCATGTCATAGCAACTTTGATAAACTAACTGCATTTTGTACAACAAGCGTTGCCACTGTGCATCAAATAGCACTGTACAAGAGAAAATATAGGGCAAACCAGGTGATTAATATGTCTGCTCCTTTGTGTTTTCTTGGGTTACAAGTTCAGACAGTTGCATTTTTTGCACTGCTTGTTTAATATGAGGAGACTGGGGTGGGTTTGGGCTTCTGGAGGGGCTGAGGTTGGGGCTGCGACCGGGCAGGCTGTGCGCTACTGATATTCAGGGTGTGTATTTTATGCCATTTCAGGGCCTCAGAACTGTTAGTTAGTCGAGGCAGCAGAAAACAGCATCAGACAGATGTAGTTCAACCCCCAGACCTCCTGGGAGAGCTCACCTGAGCTGCACAGCTTCTGACTTCATGCTGGCCTCTGGGACATTGTGAGTTGAGGTTTCGATCCGCTCAGGCGCTTACCAAGCTCCTTCCCGTACCTTAGCACTGTGTGTGTCTGCACACTCCTTCAGCAATTACCTTAGCACTAAAAAAGAGACTTGGTAAAGCAGCACAAGCTTGTACCAGTTGCAAGGACACCCCAAGGCTGCTCAGTCCAAGAGAGCCTGATGGCTTTCTTGCCATGCGTTTCTATGTTGGGGTGTTCCACGCTGAAGGCTCCAGCTCAGGTAAACAAACCAGTGCCACAGGCTTGCTGTTGGTAGGTAGATAGACTGGAGGTCAAGTTAGGATTTACACAGTGATTTCAATCGAGTTTTATTTGCTAGAGCATACCAAAGCATTGGAATCTTCTGGATAGATTGAGTGATCCAAAACGAACTGGCAATACCAGGCACATAATGCTGCTGGTACATTGTCCCAGACTGCTTCAAAAGACTGGACCAGAACAGGACCATACTGAATTAAAAGCACAGTCCAGCTGGCCCCAATCTGTATCTCCAGCAACTCCCCTGGTGGTGCTTCAGGGGCCAGTTCCTGAAGTACAGCCATACATGCACAGAGGCACAGCTCTGGCCAAGCATCCTCCTTCTTCTTGCAAGAGGCAGCCTTGGATGCTCTTGCCTACCTGCCACCCAGCTACAGGTCAGCAAGTCCAACATCTACAGCATTTTCTGTTCAGGAGGGATGTCCTGGCTTTTGATGGTCCCCAGACCATGACCTGTGATGGGCGAGCCCTTCAGCTGAGTGCCTCCATGGCAAAGGCAAGCTCCCTCACAGCCATGTGCCTGCAGATCATAGAATCATAGAATGGTTTGGGTTGGAAGGGACCTTAAAGATCATCTACTTCCAACCCTGGACAGGGACACCTCCCACTAGACCAGGTTGCTCAAAGCCCCATCCAGCCTGGCCTTGAACCCCTCCAGGGATGGGGCAGCCACAGCTTCTCTGGGCAACCTGGGCCAGGCTCTCACCACCCTCACAGCAAAGAATTTCTTCCTAAGATCTAATCCAAATCTCCCCTCTTTCAGTTTAAAACCATTCCCCTTCATCCTGTCGCTCCACTCCCTGCTCAATCGTCCCTCCCCATCTCTCCTGTAGCCCCTTTAGGTACTGGAAGGGGCTCTAAGGTCTCTCTGGAGCCTTCTCTTCTCCAGGCTGAGCAACCCCGTCTCTCTCAGCCTGTCCTCATAGGAGATGTTCTCCTTGGAGCGGATGGAGCTGAAGGGTGCAGGGGAACAAAGGAAAGGAGAAATAAAAGACATCACAGGAGCTACTCCAGGCCTGAGAGAGAAGTAACCAAGGCACAGCCTGAGAGAGAAGTAACCAAGGCACTGACAACTTGTGTGGGTTTTGTATGTCTGTTTGCAGTGCTATGTTATGTGTTTAGAAGCTGGTTGTTTCCATAATAACAGCAAGTGCCATATGGCAACGAGGAGGGTGGTGAGAGGAACGCTCAAGGAAACACAGTATGTTGTTTGACATGTGTGTGCTTCTAGAGGAATAACGTGTCTCGAGCGAGTACTTACTGCTGCTCCAAACAGCCTGGGGGGTTTGCTGCTCTCACCAGAAAAATATCCAGAGCCCTCGGCATTTGTACTGGTGCAATGCCAGTTAACGATGCCTGCCCTTCTCCCAGGTTTTCCTGCAGATGGTCCCTGTGATGGGTAAAGGGCCTTTTGCTTTACTGGGGGCGATGGTTCTGGATGCACCAGCACAGGGGAATGGCATTTAAATATGGCGTTTAAGGGGAAATACAGTTTTGTAAAGGAATGCTGTGTGAAACTGAAACCAGTGAGATGCCATATGCTCCATCCATTCCTTAATGCTCAGCCAGAAAACAGCAGAAATTTTGAAACCTTTGAAAATACGTAGTTTGCAATAATTGTTTAGTAGAGAGTGGGTTGAGCATTTCGCGAGATTAGGGGCACTTTGCTACCTATCTAGGAAGCATCCAGGAAGGTCTCCACAAATTCCAGCTTTTCCTACCCTTTAATGTATGACTCACAATTCAAGGAGTTGTAATTTGCTCCCCACGTTCCCACAAATGCCACCAGTCTGAGCGGTACCTTTGCAGAGTGCATGCATTTCCACCACAGGAAAACGTGACATTATTTTTTATAATAGCTGAATGGCTTTTGCGGGACTTTTACCAATATCAGCTCTGTAAAATTGAGCCTCTCTTGTGTGAGTCTTAAAGCCATTAATTATGTTTGTATTTGGACGCCTGAAACGTGGTGGCGGGGAGAAGGTGGCACTTCTGATTTGGGGCCATAGTTCTGCACTCACTTGCAATGCTTTAAACTCCTGACCAACCAAAAAGGCAAAGCTCTTCTCATTTTCATGCTTCTCTTCTCCTCTTTGTTGCCTCTAGAGAGAGACTACTGCAGCATATGTGAAAAGCAGCCCATCGGAAGGCTTCTCTTTCGGCAGTTCTGTGAAACTCGGCCCGAGCTCGAGTGCTGCATTAGGTTCCTTGACGCAGTGGTAAGTCCATTCTTGTGATATTTCGGGGCGCTTTGCAGAGCTTTCCTGACAGAGGAGACTCCCCTGAGGCCAAGAAATCTCTGTTTCATGGGATGTGATTTTGTGTCTAACACACCTGAGCAAACAGCGGATGGGGCTGAGCCCATCAGCATCCCAGCATCACTGGGGTCGATACCAGCCTAAGGGAGCACAAGCCCCCGGAGTGGGAGAAGGACAGGCACCCCAGCACTTTGCTGGCACAGTCTCCCTCTGTGTCAAGGCCCAAGCAGCTGAGCTGCTGTGAGTAATGTCTTTTGATGTGGGTGAAGCCTGCAGTGCTGGGAGGCACTGGGAGGAAAGGGAAGATGATGAATGGACTGACAAAAGAAGATGAGGAGTGTGATAATACTAATATCTATCTACTTTCATCAGTAGACTTCAGGGTGGTTTACAAAGGACATCCTGATTGTTATCCTGGTTTTGTAAATAGGAAAACAGAGGCACAAGGTATAGAATTGGCTTGGTTGAGGTCACCAAGAAACAAATCTGCTCCATTTTCTGCCCCAGTGAGCTGTCAGTTAACCGGGCCACTGAGCAAAACCCCGCCAGCCCCGGGGGGACCTGATGCTCTTTCCCACTCTGGCAGCACTTGGCCGTGTGTAGCGCCAGCAGGAGAAGCTGTTCACAGTGGAAAAGTCTCTCAGTGGCTTTCTTACTGGGAGCCTGTGGAAGGGTAGGGCATTGATGAGCCAAAAGGCTAAATCAAACCAGAGAGGAAGCTGAACTTGTCACTGCTGAGTGTGAGTGTCTGGGGCACTTCACTCTCTGCCTGACACTGACAGTCAGAAGCAAAACGATGCATACCAACAGGAATACATTATTTTTGGTTTGCACCATGGTGAAGCTATTCTGAATTATAGGGAGATATGAAGATCACACTGAAGTTGTAAAAGAGTCTGGGAGAGGACACGTGGTCACTTAAAGTTTATAGCAGTACTGCGGTATCTACAGCAAATCTAGAGCATCACAGAAAGCATTGGATAGTCTTATTCAAATCAGTTTTAGCTGATCACAGCTTCTATTGGATATTTCTAGTGCTGGTTGTGATTTTCCCCAGTGGAAGGTTTAGCCATCGAGGTACGTGAAGCTGCTACATCTTGACAAACACTCTGTGCTCAAGGCAGACAGGCAGGAGGACATTTCGGGTACTCTGGGTGTGCTTGTCCTGCACTGAACCAGCATCATCTAGCGAGGCGTCTGCCACTCATGACACACCATGTGTCTGCATGACTGCAGAAATGCCACATAAGGTGTGATGCCTGCAGCCCCCAGGAGACAGGCGATGGCTGTCCCTCTAGGAAGCCGCAGGAATCCTTTGGGAGACAGCCACAAGAGCTTGCTTCCAAGTGGTTTTAATTTCAGACGGAACAGACAGAGCTGTCCTCAGTTCGCAGAGGGTTCGCGAGGCGCTGGGCTTTTCTCACGCCTCCTCGCAGCGGCAGGCGTCACATTTGGGTTCCAGCAGCGCCCGGGGGCTGGGGAGAACAAGCCCACATTGTGTGAGCCCCACGCACGCCTGGCAGCACCGCTTAGTCTGACAGTGGTAATAACACCTGGGCAAAAGGAAACATTGCTGTCCCCCGGTGTGTGTCCCCCCAGAGCCACCAGCCCCACAGCACTGCGTGATAACCTTCGGGCTGGCGTGGGGTCGTGGCTGCAGCAGTTCCTGGCAGCATCTCCCAGGCTCTCCCGGCAGCGCTGGCTGCCCAGCCCGCCTCCAGCTGCAAGAATTGAGGGCACTGTGTCATTTCAATCTCCTGAAACCCCGTGGAGCGGTGCCAAGCACTCAAACTCCGTGTCCTCCCAGCATCCGTGCAGCACGGGCGACACCGGTCCTGCAAAAGCTTGTGGTGGGACCAGCTTTGTTTTAAAGCTCCCTCTCTGAGCAATCCCAGAGCGATATCCTCTAATCCTTTTGGGAGGGTGTCCTTTGCACCCACCCCAAGGTTGCTCCCGCAGACTGGAGCTGCCCTGCATACCTTTACTGGGCCAGTGATCCCCAGTTAGGCTCAGACTGGCAGTATATGAGGATTTCATGAACAAAATGCCTGGCTGCATGGAGGTTGGAATATTTACTCTTTCTCTCTTCTTTTTAACACTAATTAACAGCAGTCTCCTTTGTTTATTGATTTCAAATTCTGTACAAGCTTGCTCCCAGCCCATGAAAGTCCCTGCATTAGGCAATATTAAGGTCGAGCAACCCAGCCCAGAGCCATTAAACTGGATGATTGCTACTGAAATTCGCCCAGCGGGGTCACTCTGCGTTGAGTGAGTAGTGGGATTCAGGCCAAGTCCTACGTTAGGCAAAAAAAGTCCTATAATGAGACCAGAAGTTTGACTTTACAGCCCTATTCTAAGACCACCAGGAATGTGAAACCTTTTGGAGACCACCAGCTGCTGTAACAAGCCCCAAGCAGAAAAAACCAAGAAGCCTCCATTTTCTTTTGACTTAGTTATTTTTTTAATATGAGATGCAAAACTTAGCTCTTGTGTAATATCAAATAAAAAAGAAAAAAAAATTGAGGAAGATATTTAGCTGTTGGTGAGAGGCTCACAGAGCTTTCTGCGCGTGGAGAAGTAGGACCACCTCTTTTTGCAGAGCAATTCAGTAGGTCACACAGTAAGTCATTGGCAGAAGCCAATAGCCAATTGATGCCTCCCAATTTTTAATACAGTTTTTTAACCAGCGCACTCAACTACCTGCAAAGAAAGCAGCAATTGGGGCTCCTGGGAGTCAGAAACTCAGCAACCCACCAACAACCTCCATTCCTGTACTTATGTGAGACCAAGTTTCACAAGCTCTCTCTCACACCTCTGCTTCCAAAGACCAGTAAAACCAACCAGATCTTCCAGACCAGAGTATATAAAGAGAAAAAAAATATTCCCCTCTTTGCTGGACATTTATTTCAACTGTTGGGTGAAATAATTAACCTCGTCTGATGTAGTCTCCTGCAAATCTAATTATAACAGCATCTGGGATTTTTTTGTCTGTGCAGTTAAACAGTGGTTAGCTGCTTTCTGAAGAAAAAAGGATTTATATCATTAAATTTGCATGCACGTACGTGTGTATCTGTCAGTTCCCTCTGAAGCCTGTGAATACCTTGGCCAATTTCAACCAATAATTGAGATTAAAGTGCTCAGAGGCGTAAAGTTTCTACATGTTTTCTGAGAGCAGTGTTTGAGTAATTAGCCACAATCTATCAATTGTAAAGTAGACTATGAAGATATGTGATTTGTAAGCAGTAGGCCCCAACATTAAAGGATAAAAGCGATAAAAACTAAGAGATGCAGGGCTTCTCAGCACCGTGCTGGTGGAGCTGTGGGAGTTTGGTTCCCTGTGGAACCAGTAAGTGGCCATCAGTGTGGCTGGCTGGGAAATGGGGCAAGAGCAGCCCCTTCTCCTCGCTGGTACAGTAAGCCTCTAAGGACAGAGAGCCATCTCTTATTACGGATATTGTGCAAACGATGTCATGACAGAGGTCCTGACTTGAGTAGATAAAATATCTGGTAAGAAGTACCGATGGCTGGAACTTGTGCCTCTGAACGCATCGCATGCTTATCTGTGTGTGTGTAAACACAAAGATCTCCCATGAATAGTTCACCAGACCCTTCTGTAGCCATTCGGATGAAGGAACTATGTGAACATAAACTATTATCATTAAATGGAGATGGTTTATGATTAAATCAGCTCTCCTATAAGCCCTTAACAAAGAATTCACGCACAGCCCTGAAGCACGCTTTGCTGTGCTTACAAATATTTGAGCGACATCATGCAGCTTCGGAGCTGTTGAAAGACAGCCATTAAAATAAAGTGTTGGGGGATACATTTCCTGTGCTGAAAGGCAGACGAGTGAGCAGGGAATCTGCTAGCAAGATGCGTTTCCTTCCATGCAGCCCCTGCCTCCAGCACAAGAAGGCAGCAGTTCAGCAGGGATCTCTTGTCCCTCTCCCCTTCTCAAGAGCGCATTCCTGGGGATGCCACCAGCTCCTGACATTTCCCTCTCCTGTGATTTTTGCATGCTGTTCTAATGAAGACTTCAGCTTCTGGACTCCCTTTCCTGCTTCGTCTAATCACATTCAACATTTTTTAGTATTTTTTTTTCCCAGGAGAGGGCTTTTAACATGTTCATATGGACCAGATTTAGATTGACTGGAGGAGAATGGGGCTAGTTCTAGTCAAGGAGAAAATAACATGACATTATTTTCTCCTCAACCTGTACGATGTTATTTCTTTGCACTGAAGTTACACAGAAATACATCCTCTAGAGGAAAATAGTCTCACTGCCTCTCCAGGTTGTTTCTGCTTGTGCTATCTGGGCATGGGGGCCAGGGGTGAGAGGCACGATCTCCTCGGGTGGACTTTTCAGCTGAACGCTTCACTAGACATTACAGTTATCTAGGGTGAAAGGATGAGCAAGCACCCATTTAATGCCATTTGTAAAAACCCTGTCTTGCTGTTACGGAGATTTCGTTTGGTTAAGTCCCTTACATGGGTATATAAACCATCTGTGTATGTGAGTCTTAAAGCTGTTCAAGGCTTTTTCCATCAGAAATGCCAGTTTGTTGATATCAACAAACTCATTAACTCAAAATGTGTTTTTAAACAGTCAAAAGGGCTCTTTTTGCCCTGCGTTTAAATATGAAAAATGTGGTTTTGAGTTCACTTTTCATTTAGGATTGCAAGTTATTATGAATCCCAGCTGTTTGGGTTTTGCCTTCCAATATTCAGTCCCAGATTTTAAATCTGCAGCGGAGGCAAGTGCAAGGGCAGTCGCTGGAGCACAGAGCAGTAACAGGGCAGAGCCTGGAGTCCCAGGAAGGAGTGAGGAGGAGCTGGAGCAGAGGGAGATACTGGGAATAACAGAGGAGGGAGCTGAGAAAGCGGAGGTGTAAAATCAGGACCAAAATGCCACTAGCCTCCTGCAGATTCTCAGAGGGTGACTCCATTGCTCCTGACTTTTACCAAGAAGCTGAAACTGCTCTGGTGGCAGTGTCTGTGCCCATCTCCATCTCATGATGGGTACGAGGCACTGATTTCTGTGGCCATGTCATGTCCCTGCAGGCAACCAGTAGCTACCTCCCATGGGGGAGAGATCCCTTTGGCTCCATTTTTCAATTTTCACCAGTTTTTAAGCCATACAGTTTCAAGAACTCAAAGAATAATAAGATGAAAATCAAATACTAGATAAAACGACGTGTCAGAATTAAGGTTGCTGATGCAAGCCTCTGCGGGGTCCCTGTGCCATTGCCCTGGTGATGCTCTCCATTGGTCACAGATGGCTTCCAGCCCTCACACCTCTTGCTCAGCTGTCCCAGAGCCCACAGCTCCATCCCAGAGCCAGCCACAGGCTGGACATTGCCCCCTTTCCCAGTGGAATTGTGTTTTTCCCATCTGATCTCCCTCAGCCCAAACCCAAGGGTGACTGCTCCGAACGGAAGGACACTTTGTACTCCTGGTGCCCCCATTCAGCCAGGGCTGCTTCTAGGGAAGCAGGAGCCACCAGAGTTACTACTACCTCCGAAAGAGCAGCCAGAAGAAAAGTTAGCAACAAACGGCAGCCAGCCCACATCCTCTCGCCGTTTGGACTGAAGGATCCGTGCCTGCCCGCAGAAAGAGCCTTCCCTGCAGCTCGTCCCATGCAGTCAGGGTGATCGTAAATCCTCCCCTCATTTATGAGCTATGAATAGGGCCCTGTCTGACCTAACTAGGGCATGGAGAAGCTATTAGACTTCAGAGCAGGAGCCTTGAAACACATGCCTGGATTCATCAAAGGAATAATGGAAAATATTTTGTTCCACATGGATTTTAAGTAACGATGTTATTTCTAGCAATTAGGGATTTGCAAACTGTAGCCGTGCTTTTGAGTATTGTGGAAGAAGGGGATGTATCTTGTGATTTAAGCACAAGATTGAGAGTTGAGGACCTTGGTACGCTTCCCAGGCATGCGGCAGATTGAGCCTGGGGACGTCACTCTGTCTGTCTACATGGGCAATCCTTCCTGTAATAACAGTCCGTGGCTGAAAATGTGCCAGTATCTGTTGCTGAATAACTTGGAAGTGGCACTGAAGGGAGAAATAATAAGGAACTTAGAAACAGAATGAAACAGGCTTCTAGTACTGGAGCTACAGTGAAATCAACACTGTTCACAGTTGGAGCTTATCGTTCCTTCTCACATCCTCACTTGTCTGTCACTTCCTACCTTCACCTCCACAGTGTCACATTTTCTGAGAATGTCAAATGCAAGTATAATTTCCTTTTATTCCTTCCCAACTATCTTGAGACAGAATTAGATACTCTGTGTGTGTGTGTGTGTGTGCACATTTAGCTCTGCATATGTTGGATCCCATCAGGAATTGCATTTCAAAACACTGATCTCATTCCTGCTAAACTTCTTTAAATCTGACCTGATTTGCTTCCAGTTGTACAATTCGGATGGGATGTAAATGTAACAGGTTACCTGTAGCAAAAAGGACATCAAATTTTTTGACGTCTCCCTGGTGCAATTCAAATGGCACATGATGACTTTCAATCAGGTTTTATATACTAGGGAGCCAATATATTACCGGGATCCAGAGTCTAAAAGCACAAATGAAGGAGAAAGAAATGGTCATTATTGGATAAATTGTAAATAGCATTGAATAGAGGACTCAGAAGATCTCCTGGATGCTTCCATGCCAACGCAATGCCAAGGAGTTCTCCTTTCTTGAAGTCTTCTTTCTGCACAGACAGTTACATCTAAGTACAATTATTTTCTTTTATTAAAATACATTGTTTCTGTATTCTTTTATATGAAAAATGCCTAGGTTTTCTGTCAACCTAACTATAAACTGTAAGGTCCAAATAAGATGCAACTTTGACCTTTTAAAAAAATTGTTCCTTCTGTTACTCTTGCCATTGGTTTGGAGAAAAATGCTGTTAAGATGCTGTAAACATTTGCGAGCGTCTGTGTTTAAGAGCTGAAATGACCCATATTCAGATACCATCTAAAAGGACAGGAAATTGGATGAGAGATTTTTTTAAACCCTTGTATTAAGTTTTATGAGAATGTAATCAGTTCATCCCCAAAATGGTCACTAAAAGAGAAATACTGCACTTGTGGATTTTAGCTTTTGGTGTATTTTTCATCAGCAATACAGGCTTCTCTGTTATTTGCGGTCATTGTCATTTCCCAAACCAAATCAGATCGCAGTTCTAGATTGTTCAAGCAACCTGCTATGTATGTGTCTAAATATGTAGCTTCAGACTTAAGCTGCAACAGCTAAATCAGCCCTGGCCAGAGAGATGGGTAATAGCATTATTACTACATTGTGGTTTCATGTCATTCCTAGGTCTGCTTAGCGAGGGTATCCATTACAGCCTGCCTTCCCATTTATTGCATCAAGCTTGGAGCAGTACATACATCTTCCAGTGGGCAGTAGTTCTGAAATTTGTTCTTCCAAGTGTTTGCCAGTTCAGTCTGATTTACCTTTTTTCTTTTTTTTTTTTTTTTCTTTTAACTTCCTCCTCATTTATCATCTCAGACAGCTTGTATTGGACCAGGTTGCTTAATTGGTTTGGCAGGCCTTTCTGGGAGCCTTTTTCAAATACGAGCAGTCATGAAAGTTGTTAGACTGCCTTCTTTTTTTTTTCTTTTTTTTTTTTTTTCTGGAAAATATTTTGATCCTAAGGCTAAAGCTTTGTATCCCAGGCAGTGCCAAGTGGGAACGTCTCTAAGAACTTGCTGTCATTTAGCCACTGGGGTCCCACGTGTCGTGTGTTTCCTTCAAATGCCTGTCACGGGTCCAAAAGTCCATGGATTAACGTGGTACACTGAGGGGAAGATGTAAAGAAATAGGAAGGACACATTTGACTGAAAAAACAATCTACTGAAGGAGTTCACCTGGTGTTTGAAATAGCAGTGTGGCAAGAATTAACAAACATTCACTTTCTCTACCACTCAACGAAATAATTTTACCTTCTGTGTCCATCTTCTCTTTGAGCAAACCCAAATAAAGTTGTCGTCTCTAGTTACTGGATGTTTTCTGAAAGCTGCCTTGGCAAGGCTATAAAATATAAATGACTTACATTTTATTGATGTTAATTAAGAGCCATGGTCTCAGAAAATGCACCATGAGGGTTTGGTCAAAGTATAGTGGAAAGTTTTTAGTAGAATTGTGTGTACAGGTTTTGCTTCCATCAGAAATGGCATTTATCCTTCAGATTTTTCAGACAGAGTGTTCCGTTAAAGCCACATCCAAAATGAAGTTATAATGGTGAAATATGGGTGCAAATATTGACTTTTTTTTTGTGTGTGTGTTATATTTGTTCCAGGAAGAATATGAAATTGCTCCAGATGAGAAGCTGGGAGAGAAAGGAAAGGAAATCATGATGAAATACCTCACCCCAGAGGTAAGGGGCAGTCAAAGTGGCACTACCGAAGGAATGCTGCAAGGCACGCCTTTGCTAAACAAGGTTGTTATAGGCTTTGTGAACCAGAGTCCTAAAATTTATGGTGGCAATCTCCTGTGAATAAACCTTCAAGTCTTACACAAACAGTCAGAGAGAAAAAAAAATTATAATCCAATCCAGCAATTGACTTCTAAGGATGAACTTGAGCTTACCAGGGGCTTAATTCATCTGTGGATGGGCAGGAGGTTCCTATGGTCTCTTCTTGGTGCGCAAAGCTCTACTCTGTGGTGTGATGTGAGAGACCTCAGCTGTTATGAACAGATGCCACAATTATTTCCTAACCAGCTCAAAAGAGGTGGTGGCACTTCACATATGGTTGTATAGAAAGTACCAGCAAAAATGGTCTTTGGTAACCGACACTGTATTTTGGTACACAAATTCCCACTCCTCCCCCCCCGCCATCTGCCCCAGGGTAGCCAGGGACATGCAAGACTGACACGGGACGTGGTGTTTTGGAGCCGAGAGGTGCTATCACCACTTCTTGTTTCCACCACTGTTGGTTCTTCAGGGTTGGATCTTGGAACTGTCTTGGGGTTGGAGAGGAGCTCATGGCAGCAGCTGTGTCCACAGGGTGGCACTCCAAACAGAACTACAAATCTGCTGCCGGAATTTTGGACAGGCTGCAGTGGGACGAACCCTTTTTTGGGGGGGGTTTCGATCATTTGCTGACCGTGTTTAACCTCTGCAACAACAGGCACTGCCAGTAAGCAATAAACATCCAACTTCAAACGCAAGAACAATCCTAGGATTTTTCCTAAGTTGCTTTCATAAGAGTAATCAAGATGTACAATCGCTGCTTCAACTGCTTTACAAGAGAAGTACGTTTGACCTTCAGGAGAATTAATTGCGTTTTTGGCAGATGTCTTTCTAAAGCGTTTAAATGGTACAATATGTTTTGGAGGTGCAGGGGCAGAGCAGACCACTTTTTTTTTTTTTCCAGTCAGTCATTTTCCTACAATAAATTTCAATGCATACTTTCGGTTATCTCAGACTGCACTTTGGGATCTGGTTTCATTTACTGAGCCTGGCTAGTTTCATGTGCAGCCATCGAGCACCGCCAGTATGAGTTCCTGCTGCCCATTCATTAAGGGCATGAAGTTCCACTGCTTTTTAAATCCACCAAAATGACCATTTGTCTTAAATTTTCTGTCGACAGAGGAACGAGGGACTGTCCCGGTTTGAGGGACTGGGGGAAATGCTAAGGGAAAATATTTCCCACTGTCCTAATTCTCATCTGGAAATGGAGAAAGGCATTTTGCTCATAGCAGGGCTACTAAAGTGAGAGGAGGACAGTACTGCTTTGTTTCAGATGGTCTCGGTGCAGGTTTCCAGACGCCAAATCCCTTCCCTGCTGTCCCGTGGCACTGCTGCCATCCTTGTCCATTTGCCAGCAGCCCCACAGTGCAGCAGAAGCACATGGAATGGTTTATTGAGGTAAGTGAATGTAAAGTGAAGACCGATCTGAGAGCAGTTGCTTCTTCATCAAGAAAAAGTGGTGGTGTTACAGGAATGGAAATTCCTGGGCCTCCAGAACTGGAGTTTCCATTCTCTGCCATGCTCTGCACTTCATATTTGACCTGGTTTCTCAGTACATAAAATGGGCACAGGATATTTACAGTCTGTTCTGAAACTTTTCTGGTATTTGCCATATACCTTACTGTCTTTGAGCAGAAGGAAACACAAAGTTGTGCTCCTTCACTTGTAATCTAAAACTACTCCCCTGGTGGTGATGCTTTAATGTCCCCATTGGTCTCGCTGCACTTTTTTTTCTCTTAATGGGAAATTTCTGCTTCTTCCCAGAGGGATGTTAGAGCCTTGTGTAGCAGAACGTACTTCCTAGAGGCGAGGTTGACTGTGCCATAGCAATGGGGTGATTACTAGATTCTCTAACAAGTTTCCTATGCAACAAATACTTTAAAAACTAGAGCAAGGCCTGGATTAATTTAATTTCTTTTTAGATACCTAAGTAAAACTAACTAATATACTCAGGTTAGGAGTTCAGATGGCCTACTGTCCTTTCCTGTCAAGAAAGAGAAATAAGAAGCTCCAAAGGACAGATTTTAAGCCAGTAGAAGTCAGTGATTTGAAGCCAGGTTAGATGCTTGCAGTCAAGAGGGATGAATCTGGACCCAAATATCCGAATGGAATATCATCCTGGCCAGCAAAGAAACCTTTTCGTTAGGAACTGCATTTCTCCATTTAGTTGTCAGTCCCTTGAAAGATGCAAATTGCTGCTGATTCCAAAGTCGTCTGCTTTCAGAGGAGCACTTCTTTTAAGTAGGTGTGTGTCTGTGCTTCAAAGAACCTGATTGTCTTGATATAAAAATAGTGTGACATACAGCTTGACTGATAGAATAAAATTATAGGTTTAGTTCTTGGACAGATAATTCAGTCTTATAATGTGAGGAGTATTTTTCCCAGAGTGCAGGATCAGAAGCAAAATGAAAACAAAAAGTAGACTTCACGCTCTTTAATATTTATAAATGATTTTTAGTTCTTGCTTGGATTTTTAAATGTCATACATATTTAACATACAATGTGTCAGTATATCATCATTCTAAAGTGCACTCATTTGCATGGGGAACATGCACTTTATTTAATAAAACATATACTACTTGCACAGCAGAAAGGAAAAGAAAACACTTCCCCAGATAAATAGGCATCACAGCAGCACTTACAGCCTCGTGTGACGCACGCAGTCACTGTCTGCAAGATGGTGCTACCTGTGGGAGCCGTGAATTCCTGCGTGGAGAGCTCTGTGTGAGAACATTCAGCATCAGCCCCGAGGCCACTGAACAAGCTTGGAAATTGCCAGGATGGTTGAGGGGGGAGGCACTTTTACAAGAAATCATGATTCAAGCTCTTTGCAGTTTCATCATCGTGAACAGCCCTTACGTGCTCGCTGGGGAAGTTGAGAAAAGGTCTAGCAGCCTTTTGTCATGGTTCACGCCAGGGACAGCATGAGCAGTTCACGTTTCCACCATCTCCCTGCCCTACAGGCAACGCTGATGACAAATTCTGAATGTGTCCTGGCAACTGGAAGGGAAAATGGGTAGCTTATGCCCTTCAAAGAAGTGGCATGTAGGAACAACCTCTCCAGGGATGTGGTAGAGTCCTCATCACTGGAGGTTTTCAAGATGCTATTGGACAGAGTCTGAGGTAATCCCATCTAAGCTCCCATTCCCGTGAAAGGTTGCACCAGATGATCTTTAAAGGTCCCTCCCAGCCTGAGCTGTTGTATAATTCTCTGTACTCAGGTTCTCATCTAGGAAGACATTAGTATTCCCTCTCTCTTACCTGAAGTTTGTCAAAACATTCATATCCAACAGGCAACTCAGAACCATTTGATGGGAGGGAAATGTAAGGGGTATGTGTCATTTTCATGCTGAGGATGCTGAAATACAAGCGTTTTCATGGGTTCTGTAGCAGCTTCACTTGAGTGGTGTACAGAAGAGTGAAAACCCACAGAAGAGGTGTTGTGTAGCTGAAGATACCCCCCATCCTTGAAACATGCTCTGAAGAATTGTTAACCTACTTCTCTGAGGAGGTCCAACTGTGATGAGCTGGTTGCTCCCAGGGGCTATGTGGGGATCAGAACTGGTGACAGGGCCTTGTCCATTAAGAGGAAGAGACCCAACGAGGCATGTGCCACCTTGACCGTTAAGAGGAAGAGACCCAAGGCAGCAGATGCCACTTCAGTGCTGTAATCTGAAGGGAAGTCCACCTGCAGGATGCCATGGCTTAACAGGAGCAATGCAATGGTTGCCACACTGGCGAGATCAAGGTTTCTTGACTAGAGTCTTGCTTCTTCAAGAGAGGCTTTAACAGTTTCCATGAAAAAGGCACTTAAAGCTGCCTTCTTGACTTAATAAGCCCGTAGGGCAAAAGTCCAACCCACAGGAAGTCTAAAATTTCTGAGGTTGTGAAATACGATGGTAAAACTGCTAAAAGGAATTGGTCACAAATATTTCTTTCCTGGCTTTTCTTGATCTCAACAGTTGAGTGGGAATGTTTCATTTTTCGGTTCCAGTTCTGTCTGTAAATGGAAAAGCCCTCAGTGCTTTGTGGAACAGTTGAGTTCAACTGAACCCAGCCTGGCTTCATTACCTGGCTACTTCTTTTACTGGAAGAGCAAAGTGATATGTTTACCTTTGTACTGCTTTTAAATTAGAGTTTTGCATCTCCATGCAGCATTTTTACCTTCCTGCCTGACAGCTGCCATGCCTTTCTCTACTAAATAACTAGCCCATTATTTTCTTTTTCACTGTAAATCACCTTGAGATACTTTGAGAGACGCTATATAAAACAAAATTGATTTGAAATGGCTCTTAAGAAGGTCTCCGTATGCCATTATAGTTTATATTTGGACTCAGCTGGGTACTAAAAATGTTACCAAATAGGATGTCTAATGTGTATTGTTATCCCCATTAATATACTTCACAGAATATGAAGAACAGCAACAGCATTAGTTTTCTTATCTGAATTCCTGTTCGGCCTCCTTTCCTCCAGGAAATGCACAGAATAAAGGCCACACTTGCAATTTCTTTCTTTGCTGCAAGAGGTTGGCTGGACACAGCAACAACCTCCTTACTCAGGTCTAAGGCGAGCAATGGGTATTTTGCTAAATGAAAATATGTCTTTGTTTTTATGAACAATTATAGGATAAGGAAGGGAGGGAAAAATCCTGTGGAAGGGAAACTGGCTGGTCAGCAGTGCCTGGCCTTCCACTTGTCTGCTGGCTAAAATGCGCTCTTCTCTCAAATCAGTTTTTTTTGGAGAAGAAAACATCTATGTAATGTGGGTGAGATGAAATTAAAATGATATATGAGCCCTTCTGCTGGACAAAGCCATGCAGCTGCATCCAGGCTCCTGCTCACAAACACCCTCTCTCAGCTCTGTGCGTTGGCAAAGGGTGCTTTTCTTTTTGCACACCATTGCTTTAATCTTGATGCCGAGGATCTTTGCCTTCGGTTGCTCTCTCCTTGAGATTTCTTTCCCCCTTCCTATCTTCACCACCAAAATGAATGCAGACTTCAGCACTTGTGCTTCTGAGTGAGTCATCTTCGCTGATGGCTGAAGCTTTCTGTCTCCCATAAGGAAAGTTTCCTGTGTCACTTTTTAATGATTCTGGCTGAATCCTGGAAGGGCAGGTCATACCGTACCAAGAATTGGATTCAAGTGCTGAGACCTCTTCCTCTAACTGTTTAGTTTTACTAAATGCCTTCTAGGGAGCGTGTTATAATTAGTTTTTGGAATGGCCAAAACAAAAGCTGAATGTCACTGTAAGGGAAGCTCTGAAAGAAGGAAACATTAAGCTTCTGTAAAGCAATCTGTGAGAGTTTAATATGAGAGAGAGGCTTTGTGTTTTGAAAGGTGAGCCTTCAGGGACCATTTTCTACATTGTTACCTCTCTCGTACAAATTCAGCTTATATCACTTATATCCAGCGAGTCATCTCTGTCCCCCTGTAAGCTTATTATCTTGCTGATAAAAGACCAACACAATATCGCTTTTCACTGGCTGTGGTGGATGGTCCCTTAAGGCTTGGTCCAAGAGTTATCTCCACAGCTAGTTTTCAAATTTTTCTAAACCCTATGCATTTCATTAACGACCCAATTGAAGTAAGCAATGAATGAAGTGCCTGTCTGAACACAGTGTGTTACATGGATTCAGGATGGGCTGGAATTATTTACTTGCTCAAAGCGTTATTCACTGTGTCCTTTGGGTTCCTGTTAGGAGACTTTTCAGGATGCTCAATACTGAAGTAGAAATCCTGGCCTTACTTGAGCCAAGGAGAGTTTTACCGCTTAATTAATTGCCCTGGGACTTTACCCTTTGACTCAATGGATTTCTCATCTCCCCTTTCTATTGACTTCACTACTCTATGGGCACCATTTTAGCCAGAGATGATAGCATTACTTAGGCCTCTGCTTTGCAGCTAGCATAATCGATACATAATTCAGTCTCCAGAGAAATCAATACATAATTCTTGTTGTTGTTCCAGAGACAGCACGATCAATATCTCTGCTGATCACTATGTCTTAGTCCAGGAAAGTACCTTCTCAGCGTACTTTCTGCATAAACTCCTCTTTCCAAAGTTCAATTCTGGGAAAATCTCTGAGCAGCAGAATGGCAACCTTGTTACTCAAATTAATGCTTTCTAATCAGAATGTATTTTAATAAGCATTCTTCTGTCGCTGGGGCCAGGCTGTAATATAGTGTGGCAGAGGAATCTGAAAAATCACAGTGTTGCCTTGATTAGGAGTCCCTTTGCTGTGGTCTCAGACTAAAAGGCATTTTCTCACGGTTTGCTCAAGTCCTATTTCCTCATCCTTTACCCACTGTTTATAATACAAATGTTAGTTAACTAAACACTTACTGAGGATTTTTGTCTCTTGCAATGGTGCCAAACTGCATGAGAGCCTATGGAAACAACGTGGTGCCTGCCCTGTCCCGGTGATGCTGTCCCAGAATAGGTCTTAGGACAGTCCTGTGTCCTGTCCCTTGGACTTAAGGAGAGCTGCATTTGCACTGTGTTTGCTCAGAGTGGTTGAAGTTTGGGCTGGAATCATTAACTACTCTGCTTTTATACTAAGCAGTGCTATTAGTTGAAGCTCTGCTTCTCCTTTCTCGTTTTTTTTTTTTTTTTTGGAGAGGTTACACTCCCAAGTTCACGTGCTTCCTAACTATTTGTCATCTGTGGTCAGAAAAATCATTGGGATGACTTGGTCAGTGGGCAAAAGCCTCCTAGCTTCCCTGAGTTTGCTGGAATTACTCTGACTCGAGCCTTTGGAAAATGGAAACTCACTTCAGCTAATTGATGTCAACCACACATGTAAACCTGGCTCACATCTGTCTGCTGAGGCAGGGCAGGCCCCCCAGGCTGCTGTGACTCCTCTGGGAGACTAGCCAGGGCATCCAAAAAGGTTGAGGACACTGTGTAAATAACGAGCAGTCTGCTCAGGATTATCTGAACGGGAAGGATGTACTTGTCTGCCCTAGGTTAATGAATATCCTCTTTATAATTTCCTCCTCTCGTTTCCAGGGGGTCATCTTTTCCCTATCACATCTGCATGCCCCTCAGTACTCACACTCAGTTCATATGGATTATCCAATGGCCAGGAAAGTTACTTCTAAGCCTTTAAGATTCATTCAGCTTTCTCAGAAACAGCCTCTTTTGCCTGAAAATTTTCCCCCATGGGAAAAAGGATTCAGCCTTTTCCAGCTGCCTGAAACACTGGATTGCAAGACATCCAGAAACCTGCAAGAGATAATTTTTGTGCATTTGCACAGACTGGCATTAAAATAGACCTCTGGTGAGTCCAGGTACTTACACTCCCAGCAGATGCATTGCAGCCTTGGTTGTCCAGACACAGGAAGGCATTTGAATAGGAGAGATGAGGTGCCTCTTTCTGCCCACAGACTACTGGGAGCCCAGGGAGACTTGGAGCATCTCGGTTTTTAGGTGATTAAAGTGCAATGAGGTGAGTTCCATGCCAGGTGTAATGCAGAATACACTGACTTACATTGCATGGCATATCCACACAGGTTTCTGTGCACCATTTCTCAGTAGTACAGGACCCTTTGAACACCTGACCTCCACAGCCCTTCTATCCACCCACTGCCACTTGCAGCAACTTTGCTGCTTGGTTCAGCTTTGGTTTTCTGGAGCTAAAAGCATAACAGGTCAACAAATGTCTCTCTGAGCTCAGGATTCGTTGAGCTAAACTCAGAAGCAGTAATAGGTAACTGTATGTTTGATCCCAACAAAGAAGAGAATAAATAGGCACGTGATGAAAATGGATGTGAAGCATACCTTATTTCTCAACAGATTCCCTTGTAATAGGAAAATAGGATTCTGGAAAAACATCTAGAGACTTCAGCAGCTGAGGAGCCTCATGAGAATAGGCCAGGCAAATTCAAATGAGATGCCTGAGGCTGACACCTTTGGCTGGGATGATGCAACCAGAAGAATCACTAAGCTAATAATGTTAGAGTGTGTGATTTTAACTTGGAACCAGGAATCACAGCATTAACATAAAGAATGTTTAAATTTCACAGAAAACAAAAATATTTCAATTCATTAATATATCACAAGATAAATGTAAAAAGATAAGAAAAGATGAATGATTAAAAAAAATATTCTGTTGATACAAATGATTTAAAAAATAACCAGCATGTTTAAGATGTGGAAATGTGGCACTTCAAACTATTCATGTTTAATTTTTTTTTTCCCAGTAATGCAGCCACACTTACAGAACTCACTTAACCTGCATGCCAAGCTTCAGCTTGTATGTTAATTTATTATTTTTTAATCAAGCCAGACTCTGACCTGAGTCAAAAATCAAGCGTATAGCAAGTTGATTATCCTGGCACAGATGCTGTTTGTCCAACAAGTGAAGCTGAGGAAGAGCAGAATATGCCACTGCAAACAGTGTGTCATCTCCTACAATAAATGTCTCCCTCTCCATTCTTTGCTGATGGCTGTTACCGTATGGTGGTTAATGGATCGTGTGAGACAGGTGATTAGGGAATGCCCTGTTTCCAGCAGTGCGAGGTAGTGATTTTGTTTGCTTTTGTGGGTGTTTCCAGTCTTTCTCGGAGCAGGCCACTGGTTTCTACCTGATGTTTATTTGATTCACTTCCTAATCCTTTTCAAGGCCTTCCCAGATTCTCTTCTGGGTCTTCATTTCTTCATTTCCTCAGGATTTTGACCTGTTAATGGAAAAAGATGAAAGCAAATTCTGCAAAATCCCCTCTGCAACTGATTCTGCAAAATGCCTTCTGCGCTACGGCCACTGACTGGAGCACAGCCTGGATCAGGCTTCATGCATGAGCTCCCTTCATGCAAAGCAAATAACTCGTGGACTTGAGTATGAGGAACACTTGCAAGGGAAGGGTTACTCGTGTTCACTGGCTTATGTCTAAGAGGAGTGAATTCAAGTGAATTCTGTTTGTTTTCCTACAAGAAAGCCATTCAATAACGTTGAGGTTGTAAATGAGTGTTTATGGATTTAGGGAATTTTTTTAATGGAACAAATGACATTTGGTTTACCAAAGGAAGCCAAGCTCTGACTATTGCAACATAAGGTTACTTGCTAATGTTTAGGCCATCCATCAGTGCGGGAGGACATTAAAAGGTAGAAAGGTTCTGATAAGAGGCTGGATGCTGGATGCTATCCAAACCTGTTAAGCACACGTGACGAGAGAAAAAAACTTTCTGAGAACAGAAGCTTTCAAAATTGTCTTGTCATCTTTGTTTCCACTAATGATGAGAACTCTTTTCTTTTCCCAAAAAGCTTTATCAAACATGCGGCTGCTGGTAGAAATATGCTATAGCAATGGCTCACTTGGGTTGCCAACAAAAGAGGTTACCTTTTGAACTAATGACGCTTCCAAGGGCTGTGCGAGTACCTGATTTTTAGGCAGCTAGAATATCCTTATTAGTATTAATTAGACTTTTTCCTATTCTGTTTTATAAGCTACCCCCCTCATCCTGCTGAAACCTGCTGGTAGTGGTTATTTCATCTACGTTTTCATCCTTTAATCTGTGTGTAAAATGCTTCTAAAGCAGAAAAAAGGCAACAACAGGTAAAACATACTTTCCCTTCCCCTGCTTGAAAGCAAGTTTATATAAAACAATTTCATCTGGCTAGTTTAGGAGCACTCTACACCAATAAACCTATGTGTCTACAGAAAGGAGGAAAAATGTGTTTATTTGGTAAAGAAATCTCTATAAGCAGGTTTCCAAAGAATTATTTTAAAAGTATGGGTGGGGAATGACTAGTGTTTAAATATACTGAAAAATATCTTGCCAAGCACTTCTTGTGAAGCCCAGTTTCTCACTAATTGAAGTCAAAGCATATGTTCCATGGTGACCAGTTTAGGTTCTTAAACTAAGCTGCACCAAAAACTCCAGAGCTGGTTGGGATTGTGGTGAGTGTTTTTATTTAATTGAAGAGTATGAAGTTTGCCTCTGATTCACTGGGCTTGCAAAAGAAGCTGTTGAAACAACTAAATTTTCTCTCATGGGACATTTTGTTATTTCAAAATTACTTTCTGTGGGGCTTTGAGTGTTTAAGATTTCCTCTGGTCACCTTTGGGAGCCAGGAAGAAATTTCTCCTTCTTGATCTAGGCAATCCTTTCTCTTCCTTTGTTGCTCTGAAACTCACGTTGCGGTTACACCCCCAAATTTCTATGAATCAAATAATTTAACATTCCAAGGGAACCACATTTTGGATTGAAGATATTTACGTAGGAAATGTTTTGACTCACAGCATTTGCATGGCAGTTGCTTGTTTGCCACCACCAGAAACAGAAATGTGGTTTCTAGAAAGGAGCATTTTTGCTTTCAGGGATAGCAGCTACCAAAAGGTCTACTGAGAACAGGAAAAACAAGGTATAGCTAGATAGCAGATCCTGTTGCTGATTAATGGGAGAGCCATGAAAAATGCTTCATATACTTTCTATGCACTTGTCAGAAAGGAAACCTCAGCGGTTGCTGAGTTTCTTTAAGGGCGGGCATAATTCAAGACTGCAACTTGTACCCCAGCACCAAAGGAAGGATGCTGGAAACCCAGAGAAGCAGCTTATCCTTTTCCTACCAGTGAGCTGGCCGAGGTCCCAGAGGCAGCCCAGTCAGCCTGGAGCAAGTAAGTCAGCCTGAAGCCACATCAGATCTGCTGCAGTAAATGAGTTCATGAACCGAGGTGGTTTGCATTGCCTCTTCTGATGGATTAGTACAACCCCTCCAGGCAGAAGAACATGTTCAGCTGTTTGCTGAGGGCTCTATTGTCTTCAGCCATTATATTTTGCTGTGTGTCAACACGTGTTTTGATAGTTTAGTAGAATATGAGGGAAAACAGATTCCTCATGACTCCACATCAGCTTGCAGCTACAAAACAAACCCCACAGTTGATAGGTACTGCCGATTTGCTTCATTTAGCTACCAGCAAGTGATCCTGCCCTCAGAACTGAAAATGCCATTTGATCAGAGAACAGGGCTGGCTTCCATTTTTCTCTCTGTCATTGACCCACTCCACAGTCCTGGGTGAGGTATTTCATGTCTTTGGCCCCTGTTGTCACTCCCAGGGCTGGTGTGATTGGTTTGCTTTGGAAGCTTTACCTCTCATGGCATGTGCATGTAGTGCCTGGCATTCCAGGCCCCCATTTTCAGGTATAATGTCTACATGCTGTCGTAATAGATAAATTGCTACTAATAACACAGCTGCTCTCCATGCTCCCCGTCCACCTCACTGCCAATTCCTACATCTGTCATCTCAAAGCAAATATCCTGGAATTATGAAGCCTTGTGTTTTACTGGTTTGCCTCATACAGACCCAGATGACTTTGTGGTAGGAAAAAAAATAAAAAGAAAATGCAGAAGTTGATTACTTAAAATGTTGCAGCTGCTCCTGATGTAGAATTGGCTGTTTACTACATATACAGCTAAAACTGAACAGACAAGATCAGACACAGGGCAAGAAAAAAGAACGTTCCGACATTTTTGTGCATAACACCAAAAAGCATCAGGAGACTGTGTGTGCTGTGACAGCTCTGGAAACCTTTCCCTCACCAGGTTGAAACACATGCCTAACCAGGACTTCCCAAAATCAAAGTACCACCAAGACACTCTTTGTCCTCCTCTATTGCTTTCCTCTGCATTTCACTGTTGGACTTGATGATCTTAAAGGTCTTTTCCAACCTAAATTATTCTATGATTCTATGATTTTCACTGTCATCCCCTTCACACTTCCCCTCTGTTGGTTGCCAGCTGCACGGTCAGTACTTCCCAGGCTGTAGCTCAGACTGAATCCCAGTTGGCATTGGCCTGCCCCAAAACAGGGAGGCAGAGGTACATCAGAGTCACCCAAAGTGCCTCCAGATGTCTCCCTGAGGTAGGACAAGCAGATCCCAGGCTGTGCCCTGCTCTGGCATGTTCCTGCTCCGAAGGCAGCAGTGCAGACCCCAGCAGAGATAGCACAGGCCACTTCTTGGGGTGAATGTCCAGCCACAAGTAGCAGATCAGCCTTGGAGGCACAAAGAGGTGCAATTTCATGGTCTCTATTGTGCCTTCCATTACTTTTCCCCTTTGAAAACATTCATTACCTGAGCACATAAACTTGTCTTTCCCAGATTTTGCACCTACCAGCTTGACTTGCATATAGCTACCTATTCTCCCTTTTTCTAGTGACTGCTCTGATTGCTGTTCTCCTTCCAACTCCCTATGAGTGTTTGCCTCAAAGGAGTGAGGACAGTCACCACTGATAGTTGTACCATTGCTACCTGTCCTGGTGGCTACTCCCCCTACTAGCTGAGCCTTCCTCAGCCTTCTGGAGAAGGATGTGACTGTGCAGAAGCAACAGCAGGAATGGCATTGCATGTGGCAGAATTCCCACCCCTGACACAAACCGTTGCTCTCCGTTGCTGGTCTTGGGTCATGGCCGTGTGAGAGCAAATCAAATCCAGCAACGTAACAACTGGATGATGCCAGTATTTCCAGGTTTCTGTGTATGAACTTTTCTCATGCACCATCTCACACCAACATTCATTTTAGCCTGTTTTTTCCATAGTTCTGAGGTCTCTACCAGTAGCAAATCTGTGTGGAGATTTGCAAATAGATTATATGTGGAAAATTGCTGTCAACATCTGAAAATACACATATCATGAAGACAGAAGTGCTTGGAACTGGAGACAGCTTGAGGAAAGTTATAGCTTGAACTTTTGTTCATTGACTGAAACAGTTTTAATTGTTTTAAGCTAGTTTGTTGTGGAATGTTTTCATAACCTGAGACATAACATATGCTGCACATTATTTCTTTTATGCAAGTGACTTCTAAGATAACTCATCGTGTTTCAATATCAGGGCTGCAAGTCTGAAACTTGCCAGGAAAGCAGTTGTGTTTATAACAAAAGTTTGCATGAAGTCTATTCAATCTAAAGAGTGTGATATCTTTCTGGTTCATACAATTTTTGTAGTGATGAACAGTCGTGCTTTAAGAACCCTGATGACTCACATCCACTGGCAAGAGTTGGTATAAAATGAAAGCCTGTATTTCTAGGTTTCTGTTCTTTATTCAGTAATTGCAAGCTACAAATGGACTGATTTGAGGAATCTGGCCATCTCTAGTTTTCATTTGATTTCTTTGATTTCAGTCACAGATGATGATCAACTCTTCGGCAAAACACAACTCTTAACCTCCCTGTTCACTGTTCTGTAAAATATTGTGAGATTGCCACCTAGCTCATGAAGACTTAATCATACAATGAAGCTTTAATATTTCAAGGCTCTTAGGTGAGAGGCACCGTGGAAGGATAAAGAATCACCTCTGGAGTATGGACCTGCTCTGCTTCTTGCAAAATCAGTCTGACTGAAGTCAATGCTATTAACTTCAGTCAATACAAACTCCCTTCCTCATCTGTTCTTGAGGCTGTGCCATGTTCCTGTGTTTTACAGAGTCCAGTGTTTTGCAAAACCATTGGTACAAAGGACTGGGCAAGGGCTCAAGAGCCTCTTGCACCAAACAGAGATCAAATACACTTAGATCATCAACAGATGTCTTACTGCCCTCAGAGGTCTTTCAGGCCTCTGGGAATAGATTCCACAATATTCATACCCCTGTTCTTGTGCTTTCCTGTGTGGAAAATTAGAAAAAAAGCCTTCATAGCCAATTAAGTGGATTCCTTCATGTCATTCCCCCAGTGTAGAGCAGAACATGCAGAATAATTGATCCCTGCCCTCTTTATTAAAAACATTTCTATATTAAAAGACCTTTATCATGTTTCACTTTTACTTTTCCAGACTAAACAAATCTAGTTCCTCCATGCTTCCCTTTGGCATTTTATTCCCAAGCATATTTCTCAACCCTCCAGACACTTGGTGCTCTCATCCAGTCTTTATAGCTTTCTCAAACGGTGGTGACTCCAGCTGGATACGTGTCCCTAGCTGGAGTCTCAGCACATCCTCCTCAGTTCCCTTTGTCACTTGGGCCCTTTTCCCACAGAAACAGCAGCATCACACACAATAAACCAGCTCTGTACGTGCAGGTTAGTGTTGTGTGTGTATCTGCTCTGGGCTACGTACAGCTGTGAGAAATAATCAGAGTTGGGTTCCCAGGGACACCTGCTACTCACCCCACTCCAGTTTCAGAAAGGTTAACCCCAACTGCTGGGTTGTCAGAAAAATGCTTCTTCTCGTTGGAGGTGCAAATGTCTGCTGGTTGACTGCCTGCTTTTGCGTCTGCAGGCTTGAAGGCAACACCTATAGTGCACTACGTCTTGACCAAAATCATTTTTTAGATATTTGGAATTTCTGTCTTAAAGAAAATTAGAACAAATAATATGTTTTAATGAAAAAGTAAAATTATCAGAGAAGGTCTTCTAAATGCCTCTCTTGGTACTGCCAGCATTTTAGCTAGTTTTTTTCAAGAATTTGGTTAGCTGATAAATCAACAAAAGTTCCAGTATCCTCCACACAGTCACGGGAGAGACACCATCAGAGAAATGTTCTCAGTACCATGGCAAACATATAGAGATAATTTTCTGAGAAAGCATGTTTGCTTGCTGTCCTGCTCAGTGAAGGTCAACAAATACTGTGTCTTGAAGGGCTAAGTGAAGCAGCCTGTAGCAAAACTTACAGAGCTGTCAAAAAGGAGAGTTTACATTTTAAAAATGCATCATGACATCCAAAACAACAGATAATGGGAGTTACACAGCCTGGAAGTTTTCTTCTGATCTGAATCAGATTCTGCTTCTTTTCTGTACTTCAGTGAGGTGCTGGGTGCCGGGACACGGGCAGTACCAGATGGGACACACACAGAGCTGCATAATGTGGGTCTCCTGGTGTTCAGGGACAACTGTGGTGGTGCAGGAAAGATCAGTGATGCTCTCAGCTCCCACCAGGAACAGGGTGATATTGCATCCAGCATCAAACCTAGCCACCATGGTTGCACCCTAGGGAACAGGTGAGGAAGGGGGAGAAGCTGCATTCAACCTCTCCACAAAACATGATTGGGGATCTTGCAGACCCAGAGGCTTAGTACGGACTGAACAGCTGTCTCCAAATTTCTGTGGACTTGAACACAACTAAGTTTGAATAAGTGTGTGACATCTCAGCTGTTTTCATGCCATGTACTGAAATGGAAGAGGAGCTGGGAGGATCTGTTTTGTCTTTTAAATTAGAAAAAATGAATTTTAGAAGTGGAGAGTTTGTTCTCAATGTGTTAATGGCACTCGGAAGTAACTGAAGATCCATCTCTTCTTTCTCAGATAATTGCTAATCCCATTCCTATTTGCAGTCTTTTCTTGAAAATTAAACAAGAAGGCATCATAAAACTGAGATGTCGCTTTGCCAGCAAAATATTTATAAGAAGGTTTTCAGTTTCTGGCCATAAATGAGAAGGTACAGGAGATAGATAGAAGATTTTGATTAAAACCTGGTGAAAGTAGTTTGAACTTCAGTATTTTTATTGAACTGTCTGGTCAAAAAGGATAACGTGATGAGAGAAATTTTTACTGTTGGATCAATTTAAGCACTTTTTGCACTGCCAGAGTCTTGGGCCATGAATCTGGTTTCGGTTCCATCAGCTTTACTCTAGTGTTACTCTGTTGACTTGACTGGCATCGTTTCTGATTTACATTGTTGTAAGTGAGATCAAGAATCACTTTCTTTGCCTTCAGAAAACAGAACGGCCATTAGGGGGAATATAGGACTGTACCTGATAAAGCTACCCAGTGGTTTGGATTGAATACAAGAAAACGTGATGGGTTTCTGCAGGTGTTTCTGAAGAGTTAGCAGAATATTCTTTGTCAGGTGTAATGTTCTTAATCATGGAGTAGGGCTCTCCTAGCTGCTGCAGGACATTTGATATGTAGGAAAAGGTGTCTCTGTTCCCCTGTAAAAGATGAATTTGCTTTTACAGCCATTACCCATAATGCAGTGGGAGAACGGTGTTAATAGCCATTTCATCGGAGCTGCAGAAATCTTTTGCACCTCTCCAGGGAAGAAGCAACTTTTTCTTCCATAAGTGGCCAAAGTGTCACCTTTGGAAGCTTTCACTCTTGGGATCCAAATGCTTTCTCGCACTCATAACCTGCACTACCTAATTGTTCTCCAGGGGAGCAAAAGTAGGTTCATAGGTTGGGTTTTGGCTTGTAATTGTTTCTGGCTTTCTTTGAACATTTGAAGGCTGTAGGTATGCAGAGTGCTCAAAGAGGGAAAATGGCAATCGTGGGTATTTAATGGGAGAGATGGGAACTATGAAGTCTCCAGGAAAATCTCAGGAAGGATCGTGCAGACTCCCTAGAACTGTGTGCAGTTGGAAAGGGTTGGGGATGCTCCTCCCATACACGTGGTGCAGCTGCTCTTCCCTGAACACTATGAAGGGCTGCATAACGACACAAAATGTTTTGCTGGGCCGGCAAAACCTTTGGAAATGATCAGCCTGAGAAAAACAGAGAGGTTTTTTGCTGTAGAAAATGAAGTGGTCTGGTAAAGTGTTTGTATTACACTGTAAAGCTTTAGTCCATGTACAGGATGTCAGTGTATTTATGTCTTTACCTACCTTGATATTGTTAGCTTGCTCTCGATTTGTTCAGAGGAAGCGGAGATTCAAAGATCAGCAATGAGTGGTTTTGAAAAACCAAGTGGTGACTGTATCTCTCACAAACTTGGAGAGAGGAATCGCAGTTCGTGACATTTTTAAATACTTCCCACATTGTCTTACAGTTTCTTTTGCTCATTCTTCTCCCCTTTCCCTTTAAGAATTTAATTTCTTCTTTATGAAAAGAGTTAGCTGATGCTTATAATTCTTTTTTTTTTTAAATGTACTTTGATTTCAGACAAAATTTGATGGAATTATTACTGTAATAATGCATCATGGGCACGATCTTCAACACTAACCTCAAGGCAGCTTACCTCCCATTGGGAAATGAATTTCCAATGGGAAGTAAAGTTTCTTGGTATGAGTAACTTGGTCTCAATGACTAATTACGGGGTTTAGTACTTAGCTGTTGGATCCCAATTTTGGCCTGTGAATATAGAACATGTTCTAGATTTAATTAGTAGTAACTTCAATTAGAGGCCCTAGTATCAATTTTATTTCAATGCAACTCCATTCACGTCAGAAGACACTGCTGATTCACAGCAGGACAAAGACTATAGAGTTCAGTGGTGTTTCTGTACTCCTATAAATCAGGGAGATGTTAAAGATAACCAGGTCTCCAGGCAGTGGACTCATGCAGCCACGTACAAGCTTTGGGCTGCCCATGAGTCTGCAAACGCCCCATTGTGCACACACCCCATTGAGTGTGCAAACGATAAAGTTCAGGTATTAATTCATATGGTTCCTAGCTGAAATCAGCCTCTTAACTGCTAAACATTAGGCTTTGGTTCCTATCTTAATATTCCTTTAAAAGCATTTTCTTTTTTCTTTTTCCCCTTCCCCCCACATTTTTTTTTCTCCAGTAGTTTCAATGCAGCAGCTGTAGGACTGGAAAACAGGACTTCTGAAGTTTTTTTCCTAGTTCTTGACTCTACGTACTCTCTTGAACTAAAACTGGGACTTAGATTTAGTCATGGGCATCTAGAGTTAGGAATTTCTATAAGTTTCCTGGTTTTATGAGACTTGTTCTACCATTCTCAGTTCCTGTCAGCCTCAGTGGCCAATCAAGCTGAGAAAATTCTGGCTTTTTCTCAGCCTCTTCATCTTTTAGATGATAACGTGGGGGCTCATCTACCTCTCAAGAAACTGTGAGACTTCTTAATTACTATCAATGTAATGTCTCTGTGAATAAAAGTGGGGTTTGCCTATATATCTTTTGCTGAGGAAATGGAGGAATATATGGAGGAAATGAGGCAATATTTCAGTGAGGTCAAAGATATCCAGCGTGTTCTGCAGATTGTCTGTCAAGGTTGAATGGTGAGACTGCATTATGCAGCACGCACAGACAGTCCTGTAAACCATGTTCCTATTTAAAAACATTCAAGTGGAACAAACTTAGTTTTTCATGTCACAACCAGGATCATATTCACATTTCAGCAGCAGGAAGGAAAAGATAAAAGACTTAATTCAGCTTTCACCGTGCTGGAGATTTTCTGTGGCTCCACCTCTGCCCCTTCCTCTGTCCTCATTCCCAGTGTTTTTGAACTCTGCCTGCGATGCATTTCAGTGCTTGCCAAGATATCCCCAACTAAGGGTGAGTTAATGAGAACATCTGGCCAGGAATGAGTGATGAAGCTCTGTGACCCACCCACTCAGCACATCTGGTGGTCGTGGCCGTGGATGGGGAACCTTACCGAGGGCTTGACAGGGCTCCTGCAAGGAAAGAGGATTTTGTCATCTATGGCTGGATTTATTGAAAGTACCCAAATCCGATTGGTTATATAAAGGAGCTTTCATGTGAATAGGAGAAATGTCTATAAATAAGTGTAGACAACACACACACTCACACACACACATATCCGTATACACTTTTGTTTGCAGTATATTTCCAGTATGCTGTCAATAAGTAAGAATGTGGACTGCCTAAAATCTGTCTTTATAGATAATTAGTCCCGAAGGTCCTAAACGGGTTAACCATCAGGGCATACTGCAAAAGACCTCTTTTTGGTCTTTTGAGCTTTTCGAAGGGGCTGAATGTACAATTCTCTCTAAAAGGAGGAGAGGATGAAAAGAGTTTATGTGCTTGGTTGGCAGAATTCCTTTTTGAAATGATTGTTTTAAAACTGCAGGATTATTTTTGTCCTTCTGATGATGAATTAAAGTCTCCAGTCACTTTTGCAAGCATCTTTTTATATTATTTATATGTAAATCAATAAATACCAGTGCTCTGCTCTTGTTTTCCTTTGCCGGTAAAAAAAAAAAAAAGAAGATGGATTTTTCAGACAGCACAATGAATCATCAATGAAGTGAAAACACTGGGCAAATTCTCTTTTGTTTAAGAGAATGGCCTGTACACAGTTCAGGCCAGCACATTTTTCATGGGATGCAAGGGAGCAGTTCAAAGAATTGGCAAGGAGCGGGTCCTGCATATTCATGAGGCTGGGCAAGGAGGTGAAGGTACAGGAGAAGGCAGAAAAGCAATGTGAGGATAGAGCGGAATGTGGAGCGAGTTGCCACGGTATCCTATTTTACTGCTGTTTGACGTAAAGCTCCTTTGCTTTTACACAACCGCTGGAATTGAATGGAAGCAGCTCAGGGCATAAATAATGAATGTGTCTTTTACGCCTTAAGAGAGGAGAATCTGCACCTCATCACGGAGATAATGTGCCCCTTCTCTTCTCTCCTTTCCCCAGTCTCCAGCCCAAGTTCCCGAAGTCAGTCAAGATCTTATCCGACAGACAGAGGAGAAACTCCAAAACAGCCCCTGCAAAGAGCTGTTCTCTCACTGCACAAAGTAAGTATAACACGATAACCAAAGATCGCAGGGCTGCACTCAGCAGCTCGGAAGGAATGTGCCAGGTAAAGAGAGACGTTTCAATTTGAACCTGAAGCCTGTATCTTCAGCTTATGTTCATCATCCTGGAGGCATTGCTGACAAGCGGTGAAGTCATTTCATCTGAACAAAATATAATAAATATTTCCATGCCATTATATACACTACACACAGGCACTTAGTGTTTCAGGTATTTGACAGAGTGTTCCAGCCAAGTAAACCAGCCATGGATTTCATGCTGTGTGAAAAGAGCTACAATGATAATGTATCCAAAGAAAACATCTCTGTTTCAAAGTGAATAAAAATTAAGTGGCTATACAGTCCATTTAGACAGAGGAATGTGCAAACTTGCTCCGCGTGGCTTTTCCAGAAAATCTTCACCAGGAGAATGGGGCTTTTTTAATGCTTTCTGTCTGTCTGTGGCGTTCAAACGAACGTGCGTTATTTCATCCTTTGTCTGGGAAAAAGCTTATCAGTTTTTGTAGCGGCGAGGCGATTTGTACCGTTATGCGCTAAAGCTGCAGGTATGCAATCTGCATTTGCAAACACTGACCCCAGTACGTTCACGCCAGTAGATCATAAACCAATAAAAATATGAAAAGGAGGGATCATCGCGAGCCTGGCCCATGTGGTTTCTGGCTGAGCACGGTTTGTTTTCCCTGGATGATGTAATGGGGATTTGTAAAATTTGCTCCGCTGTCATTCATTGTTTTGACTCATTTCATTGACCTTTTCTGTTTTCAGTTATTCTTTGCGTTGGTAGGAGATGTGGGTTATTTCTGGCCTTCTCTTATAACATAACCAGTTTCCTTGCATTGGCCTGCTGTCATGTAGAGATGCTCGTTTAACTCGCACCAGTTGTGTGTGCCGGTCCCAATGACAAAGGCAGAGCTGTGCTCCACACAAACCCCCCTGATGCCTGTTTCCAGTTCTCCAATCGGTTTGAAAGCTGACAGTTCCCTCTAAAATGCACTTTGTTGTTGCCAAAGAGGGGAACTAAAAAGCAAACAACTGCTGAAAGGCAGCTATTGTTCTTTAAAATACGTGCAGCTTTTAATTAACTGAATGGAACAGGCCAGCATTGGACACCACTTAATTCAGGCTCGTATTCACCAACAGCCATTCCTTCGTCTCCACCGAAACAGATAAATGAGCCAGGTTTGAGACCTTGTTAATAAATATGCTGATCATTTCACATGGACCGAAATGGGGTCAAAAGGAAGTTTTAAAAACTCGCTGTTGGTATTTACTAAATGTACTGAATAATGTTAATTTTGGAAGAGTTCACAGTCAGACCAAAGAAGGGAGGCATACATACAAATATGAAGCTGTAGGAGCAGGAACGGGGATGAGTTTCAGACACGTCTTCATAGATAAGATCAGTCTGCAGGAGAAATGCACATATAACTTCTGCTTTGACCTTTAGTATTTTGACTGTCTGCTCCTGCTCCCCTCCAATTTCCCCTCTGACTTTGGCTTTGAAATTGGGCATTGTTAAAGCTCATTAAGACTTACTTTTTATTTTATTTTCTAAGTTTGAATCCACTTTGGGGAAACCGTATGATCTGTGTCCAATCACAGCTAATGAAGACAACAACAGTTTGACTTCTGAATATTGAATATATGCAATCACCTTCCTGTTCCAAATTGATGGTGCAAGAATTACCAAAAAAAAAGTTCAAACAGCTGAGAAATTCCAAAAACTTATGAATAGTAGCTCATAAACAGGGAGGAACTGAGGAGACACGTTATTCATGGTGAATTGTTTGCTCAGGTCTAGAACTGCCCAAGGGTAAGTCATAGATTATCCATTCACAAACCAGAGTAGTCCTTCAGAGAGGATTTCCTCCTCCAGCAAAATCTAGAAATGTGTCTGCATACCCTTAGGCGCAGACACAAAACTGTGTATACCAGGGAAGAAATACTCATTTCTTGGGGGCATTTTTCACCCCAACCTAAGTTTTGTCCCTGCCAATGCTGCCAGCAGAGGTGGATGCAGTAGTCCCAGCAAGCGAGGCAAGAACCAAAATCAGCAGGACAACAACCCCCTGTTAAACAACGTGACCGCCTTCATCTCAGGCAGCTTCTCAGCTCAGCCCATCTTTTCTTAGCTCTGAACCCTTGGCCTTCCTTATGGGATGTCTATTGGTCTCTGGCTGCTTGTTGCCTGCCACAGGCAACATACTTACTTCTTGCATTTGCAGATTGGCCTTTTTATTCCTTTATTCTTTTGATTATGCAAAAGACTTTGCATCCACTGTGTAAGCCACCAAATTCTCTTCTTGATCCATAAGCAAATCCACATCCCTGTTCAGACTTTTGTTCCTCTGTTTTACCCTACAAAGCACATAGCTGTTAGGAAAAGTCCTTTGACTTTAATCACTGTTATTACTTCTTCTGCATAGCAGGTATCAAAATTGATTTTTTTTGTTCAAAATAACACCTCTGATGGTCCCTCTTTGACAGAAATGGGCTTCAGCCAGAAATTTTCTATGCAGATGTAACCATCCCCCAAAGTTTAGGAGCTCAGTTCCTGAGGGCGTTGTGTTAATTTACCCACAGAAGCAAAGACATTTGTTGTCTAGTGACTAAAACAGCCTTTGTAAAAGTCCATTGAAGCCAGTGGGAGATGCCCTGTTAATTTTCAGCAAGCAAAACCAGTACATATTACTATTCAGTTTGTATAAGGCCTCCTGTTATGAAATACATCAAACACATCACTTTGTTCCTAGATTGAAACTGTAAGTAAAATAAAGTACAAAATAAACTAGAAGTAAAATCATAGAATCATAGACTACCATGTTGGAAGGCATCTCAAGGATCATCTGGTCCAACCTTTCTTGGCAAATCCTACCATGCAAGAAGTCTAGATGTCTCCTTTTATTTATTTGTTTGTTTGTTTGTTTGCTCCAAGTTCAGGATTACAAAATACTTAAATATCCTTTTCATCTGAGATAGATCTGTCCTTGACCACCTCAGTGGGGATCCATTCCAAGAGTACCTAAACAGCATGTACTTCGACAGGTTTCTCCAGTGGAAGTGGTTGGAAAGGTAAGTGTCACTATTCTTTTTTTTTTCTTTTTTAATTTAAAAAACAAATACAAAAGATTTATTTTCACTTCCCATTTAAAGCCTTTAGAATCTGGTCAAAATTTGACAGCTGAGATAGTATGTATGCTCCCTTTGTCTTTAAGTTAAAGACAGTTTGTCCTTTCTTCAGCATTACTGTGCCTCATCCCAATGTTTGCCATTTATGTCCCTCTCTTTTCATTGATTCTCTTGCTCTTTTCACTGTTCTCCTTCAAGAAGGTCCATCAAGACTCATTTCCCTGAGCTGTACTCAAGGGAAGCTCTCCCAGAGAGCCCCAGGAAGGCTGTCCTAATTTTAGCATTTGTTTGTAAGTGTTCATTTGTAGAAGGTTCACAAAGAGGTAATGGCTTTAGCCACAGGAAGATGCCACACAGAAGAGTCATGGTTATGTTGGCATTACACTTAATTTAACCATGAGCTGAGTCTCCAGCTGTGAACATCCAATGAGCATAATTGGTGTCTGGGATATATATAGTGCTCCCTCATCGCTCATGCATGTGCTTACATAAATACTCTCCAGTATTTATGGAGAGCTCCCTCCTCTCTTAGGGGCATTACCTTCTGAAGGTGAGATGCTCCAGCAGGCAGCTTGGGCACCTTTTTTTTAACATTAGGCTTGTGCATGGCAAGTGAGTAGGGCAAGACCTACAGCCTCTAAAAAATAGGGATCCAAATCTCCTGTGATCTGAGAAACGTCTCTGGCCAATTTCATTGTCGGCATTGTCACAACAAACTCATCGTGGCACAGCCTGAAGGACACCTTGCATTTATAACCTACCCTTGTGCATCCAGAATGCTAAACCTAAGGCACACGTTGAGCCTCTGGCTTTTGCATTAGCAAACACTGTGCCCAAGCAAGACTGAAACAGATGCTGCTCACTAGGGAAGTAAAGAATAAAACAGAAATCCACCCCAAAACACCAGGGAGCCAGTGTTGGCTTCTAAAGCTGAAGTGTTTGGCCATTTAATGATATTAGGTACATTAGGTCTGATTAAAGTACACTCAGCAACTTCAGTTGTCTTTCTGCTTAGCCACGCTTTGAATATGGTGACTTTTTGTCTGGACCAGTTATCACAATTATTAAATCACTGTAAGCAGACAAAAATATGGCATATAGGTCCTCGCATCATATTTATTGGCTAGACATTTCTGAGCACATTTAATAACCAGGCAGCCTTAGTGGGTATTAATTTTCAAGGAAAGGCTCTTTTGCCTTCTCCTTGTCGGTGAGGGCTGTAGCAGACGAGCACTGCTGGGTAAGTGACCTTGAGTTAAGAGAAGCCCCAGTTTCCACAAATGGAATTAATTACGGCAGATGAGTTAGGGCCAGTTCCATGAGCGGTGTGTGTCAGCGGGATGCCTCGGAGATCAAAGGACCTGTGCCAGTTCCTCTCCCTGGAAAGCTACAAAGCTGCTGCCCAAGAGGGAAGGGAAGCGGTGGGCAGAGGGGAGAGCCATTTCATGCCAAGACATGCTCCACATGCCATCTTTACTGAATCCAGCACTTACTCTTCCATTCCAATTAAAAAAAAAAAAAAAAAAACAACAGATGATTCATCTCTAGCCAGGCTATTTCCTATCTGTTTTCACATTTGGGCTAAGGAATTTTCTCAAATACTTTGAGGATTTGTTTTTTCCATTCCCCCAACAAACGTGACAAGCTATTGGATGTGCCTATCCAGCTTAAGAAACCGGGAGAACTGTTTTTAGGATTAGCAAAGAGATGTTAGTAGCACGGAGTGATGAGCAGCTCCTTCTGACAGCCTGCTGGCTCCAACGGCAGAGTCAAACAGTCCGTTTATTCCAGGGACATTGCTGAGCGTGTAGTTATCACTGCTAATTGTTGGTTTTAACCCCAATAACATTTGGAGTATGTTCACAGAAGCCTGAAAATAGCATCTTTTCCTCTTCTTGTTCTGGCCTTCTGTGTGTTTTTCCTCCCCTACTTTTAAAAACAATAATGAAAATAAATGAAACTATTCACTTTAACATTTATTCCTTATTGTCATCGACCTCATCATCACTGTTGTGGGAACAGCCACGTTATTGTGCTCCCTCTGCTGGCTGGCTGCCCGCCAGAGGGAAACAAAGCTGGGAGGAATATTCATATCCACTGCTAATATAATTGTAGAACTTTGGTGATGGAGCCGTGGATAGAAAATTGGATCTCGCTGAATCTCGAGTTCTTCTTCTGTCACATTATAAAACTTTTACGGTAACGTACATAAGTTAGATGTAGGGCTGGAGCCATTGTGGTAGAGCAGAATTTTGTGGGAATCCTGTGAGATGGTACGGTGATTGTGTCTAGAGATCATTAGGGAGCACTCTGCCCTCAGAAAGACAGACAGACTTATTTAACCCTTAATTTGACCCTTAAAAGGAAAGAGATGCTTTCCCTCCCTTCTTGCCCATGATGCTCTCCCAGGAGGCAGGTACCCAGGGCTTGGAGCCCAGCCTGCTGCTCTCCCCTCCTGTGAATGCTAAACCCACCTCGCTAGTTCCCGGGATTGCTTTTTCCTTTCTTTCACATCAGTTTCCTATTTTGTTTAAGGTCAAGAAACCAGAAGTGTTTCCTGGTGGATTGAACTTTGGATCCCTTCTCCTCAGCTTGAAGACCAAGCAAAGCAATATTGTTAGCCCAGCACTACCCTTAAAAAATTCATATATACCATGAGAATTAATATCTTGTTGGAAGCTCTCAGGCCTCCCCTCTCCTTAACAAAGGCCAAAGCTGTATAATGGAGAGTCCGAACCCTCCTTGGTCCTAAGATGCTAGCAGAAATTATGCTGATGACTCACTAATGTGTTGTATTTTATTACAGCTTAATATGTTGGAATTGAAAAGTTCAAGCCATACATAGTATTGAAGTAATGTAATTACATAATTATATATTATATTATATAATATGATTACCTTGAAGTAATGTGATTATATAATATTTATCTATTTTGCTTTTCAGAAGTATGCTCTGAAATAAATAAATCACAGAGAGTGCATTAAATGTAGTAATGATGTAGTATGTCTTCTTTTTTTTTTTTTTTTAATTTCCTTTTCTTCCAGGCAACCAGTAACGAAAAACACGTTTCGGCAGTACAGGGTACTCGGGAAAGGTGGCTTTGGGGAGGTGAGTAATTCTGAAAGTTACTGTTAAGGGTGTTTCTTACTTCTCAGGCGCTGCAGGTTACAGGAGCCTGATGCAGCCGAGGCTGATTTTCATTAATTGCCAACAGTTTTACTTAACCTCTCATGACACTGTAATCTCAAAAGAACACTTCTGAGAATTATTTTGTATTCGACTGTTGCATTCACAGTGGAATTAGGGTCACACCCTTATTTGTGCTTTACTGATGGCTGGAGGTCGCTGCCCAGGCAGCAGAGTCAGAAGGGGAGGACAGGCTTCAGCTGAAGCAGATTACAATCAGCACAGACAAAAGGAGGTGGGATAGGAAGCGGGCGGAGGAAAGTGAAATAATTAAACCAATATTACCCAGCAGGTTTGGAAACAGTAGTTGGTCCCCCAGCCACCCCCGCCTGTGCCTTATTTTGCTAGGCTGCCGGCTCTAACCTTAAAAGGAGTAAATCGGATGGGGTTGTGAGGAGCAAAGTGCAACCCAGCTGCAGCCTTTGCTTCCACTCACCCAGCAATTGTTCTCTTTAATTCGCAGGTCTGCGCTTGCCAAGTCCGAGCAACAGGGAAGATGTATGCCTGCAAGAGATTAGAGAAGAAGAGAATAAAAAAGAGGAAAGGCGAATCCATGGCACTAAATGAAAAGCAGATTTTAGAAAAAGTCAATAGTCAGTTTGTAGTGAGTATTGAACCTCCCGGCGCTCGGCTCCCAGCTCACCTGCTGAGTGCTGTCTCTTGTTCAGTCTGATGTCTCTCCCAACTCCTGCTCCAGGAGAGGTGCCAGAAGCTGACTCCCTTCCCTTTGCACCTTAGTCCAGCTCCCTGCACCTTTGCTGAGTCTCCTTTTATTCTCTGCTCTGTGACAAATGCACCAAACAAGGTGCCTGTTTCTACCATGGGAACATGATGCATTTTACAGCCTTGACTTGCATCAGGGCTGCATCAGCCTGAGCTATTTTTATCCCATGTGATTACCTGAATTCCCAATGTCTGGGAGAGAGGAGCTTGGAGGAGACTGAAGGAGATCCAATGCAAATAGGTCAGAAGAGACTGGCTAGTGGGAGCACCTAGCCAGTGATGTGGAGCTGCTCTGCCTGACGTAGGGCTTTTCTGAGTCGTGCCAGCTCTTGTGTGTCTTTAAAAACTTGCCTTAGATTTGAGAAGAAAAAAAAAAATAGGTGTTGTTATCTCAGCATCTGTCATGTTCGTTATACTTATTTTAGGAAACACTGCGAATATGACAGATGCAAGATGTTTACTTACCTCTGGCAGAAGCAAAGACAAACACACATACTTAAAAGTGATGGGTGGCTTTTGGCTTCTCTGATCGTTCCTGGGGCACCCACCAGAGACTCGAAGGGGTGATCCTGACCTTCATGACTCAGAGATGGTCTATTTGACCACTGAAGGACTGGGCTATCTGGGCCTTCCTGGGAACCTACTGAGATGATGGGGTTTTGACAGCTATCCAGCTAAACAGTGCAGCAGGAGATGTAGATTCTCTTGATTATTAAGATTTCTCTCATGTTGAAAAGTATGCCTCGAGTTAGGACATTTGTCCAGCCTGTGAAACTGTCTGAGCATTAACCTTGAGCATTTCTGATGGTGAATAGGCTGGATTCAATAAGCAAATCTCTAAAATCCCAATATCTGATTTTTCTCTACTTTTAAAATGTATGTTTGCTATTGTAATAAGGCCCACATCAAATTCAGACAAAATTTTTTTTTCCTTTTCTAAAGAAACTCTTTTATGAAAATTTAGTGCTTTCTTCTTAGCAGCTGACTGAACTGTCACAACTATGCTACAAATCTCTTTCTAGGTCAATTTAGCCTATGCCTATGAAACAAAGGATGCACTGTGTTTAGTTCTGACCATAATGAATGGAGGTGACCTGAAGTTTCATATCTACAACATGGGAAACCCAGGCTTCGAGGAGGAAAGAGCTTTGTTTTACGCAGCAGAGATTCTTTGTGGCTTAGAAGACCTACACAGAGAAAATACTGTGTACAGGTAAGCACTCTCTGGCGTCTTAGGGCATCTTTTTTGGGTAGAAAAGAATTGCCTGCATCCTCCCTACTCATTGGGGTGCTGTACAGCTTAGACGTCTCTGTGCTTTGGCTGAAATTTTGCAGAGCCCTGTACAAATACAGTATGACTCAGTAATCATGGAAGGAAGCAGTTGCTTCGCTAAATACATCCTGTCTAAATTATACAGAACTAGCACAAAGCTCCCCAAACCCTGCCTCGGCGTGCACTGGATGGCATAGAAAATGATAAAAGTTCCTTTAAAGTGATTTCATTAAGGAATGTAGTTTCTGGTTGGTATAAAATGGAGATCATTCTATTCAAGCCTCTATTTTAACTAGTTAGGTTATAATGCATCAAGTCTTGCAGCATGTCAGATGTGGAAAAATGATCTCTCCTAGCCCACAAGGAGCGCAATTAGCGCAAGAGGGTGTTTGAGACACAGAGATTTAGGGGGCAGGTCGGGAGCTAGTTTGATTAGCTAGATGGGATGGTGATGGTGGCCGTAGCCTGCCAGCCGTGGCACATTCACAGCCGTGGGACGAAGGCATCCTGCTGGCAGCGTCCCACCGGCCACGGGTGCAGCCAGCGGGCAGGGCGTGGGGACAGGCAGCCAGCTTCGAGAAGGACAAATTTCAGCTTCTCAGCTTCCAGTCTGGCTTGCAGCTCCATACAAGCACTTTTCCAGGGCACCGTAGGGTTTACTTGCTGGATAAGCAGGGTGATTGCAGACAGAGTTCTTGTGACTCTGCGAGGATTTATTTTTTTTTAATCAACGACCAGCGTAGTTGTAAACAACATTTAATGTTTGTCTTCATCATCCCAGCTTGTGAAATCATTATTGCTGGCATTCACAGCAGAAGAGGTCCTGTAACTTGATGAAAGAACTTCTAAGGACAATGATTAATAGACAATAATATGTTATTTTAAAAAAACTAAGCCACACTTTAAATCATTCGATGTGCCTATGTATTATAATCGTTATGCATATGCTTGTATACATAGAAATTATGATACTGTTGTTCCGTGGAGGAAATCTCTAGGAAACTGCCACTTGGTTGCCTCACTGTGACTTGGATCTTGCTGGCTGGCCTAAGGAGGGCAGGCAGATAATATGCTGATTTGGTTGGTGCTGGCCCAAGAAGCAGATTTTTTTTTTCCCCAAGGAACAAAATGGAATTAAGTGTTTAATGCCAATTGAAAAATCAAATGAGGAGTGACGTGTCTGGCTTCCCTTTTAAAAAACATCCTACCACATTCAAAAAAGTTTTGGGAGGTATTATAGTGTTTCTTTAAAAAGTACTAGATTCCAAGCATACTTTATTGATGAAAATGACTGGTACATTCATAACACGGCTGCTAAAATGTCATACAAATTTGATCTGGCCACCTAAAACAGTACGTGGCTCTGAGAGAAATGCCATCCTACTTCCTTAAGCAGGAGTTTTCATGTTACTCTTAAAAGAGCTGCTAGTTTACACCTCAGATGGCACATTGATTTTGGTGATGAATGATATTATATCCTTGTAGGTGACACTTTCTAGCAGTATTTTAGGAGCATCTGCAGAGACCCCTAATTTGTAATACTGCAGTGTGTTTTGGGACCCATGAGAAGTGCTATATAGGTCAATAAAATATAGCAGCTAAATGCTAACGCTTTCTCAAGGTGAATAATTCATCACAAAACGCTTATTCCTCAGACTTAATTTCATTTTCTATGAACAAAATGCTTCTGAGTAAAACACAGCATTGGAAAATACATCCCCATCTGATGGGCTGGTGACGCACGCAGTGGATGTGACCCGGGAGAACAACCAGGCTCAGAGTCAGATTTATCTAATTCAGAATTCCCTTGCTAAACACGGTGCTTACGTTACAATTCTCAACTGCACCATGTTAGTAAAGGTCAACGGGTCAGTTGTTCATGGAAAGCAAACATAAAAATCTGCTGGTTCTCCTAGAATTATTTTTATATATAAATAGATATGCTAAAATTTTTATTTATATGTATATATTATATATAGTATATATTATTTCTGTATATACTGTAGCCATGCCTGGAAACTCCAGCCAGCATCAAAATCACATTGTCTTGGGCATTACAGAAACATACAGTAAAGCCTTGTCCACTGTGATTAATTGACTTGTTTGTGCTGCCCTGTACAGCCAAACAATGTACCATTGCTTCTCCAGCGTGGGTGCTGTGCCAGCAGTTTATGTTTCAGTAGCTTCAGGCAAGGCTGGTTTACATATGGGCAGCTGTACCATCGGGAAATATCATTACAAGTAACTGTGTCCACAGGGGAGTTTTATTTCTCCTAGACAAGACTCCTAGACAGTACAAAAATCACGTTCCTCTTGGCACTTGGAGGTGTTGGCCATGCAAAGGAAGCCAGCCTTGATCCTGAGGAACCAGAATGTCTGGGGCGAAGGAAAGACCGCCCTAATTGCCCCCTAAATCACAGAGGACTGTAAGGACCGAGCTGCTGTTCTCGGAGTCCTCATGGACTCATCTTCTCATTCAAAGCCAGCTTTTCCCAACTTGCATGCAGGATTCTTGTCATTTGGCCACAGGTACAGCTTTAAGTGGGACTAATAACTGCTGGCACAGAAGATGAGCTAACTAATGAAATCTGAGTTCTTCAAGGAAACAGTTCTTAAAGGATTCAGAATAAATTTTGAAAAATAAATAGGAAATGCCCTTGACCGTGTTGCTCCAGGATTGGAAACCTGCTGATGGGCAGGGAAAGCCCATGGTGGTATGTTAAACAAATCACCGCTTCTCCTCTGCATTCAGCTGCCCTTTACATATTTCAGCATTGTTTGTTTGAAAAGTAGGCTTGGTACCACTGGGCACCCGGTGAAGTTTATCTTGGGAGGTCAAAAGGGTCTGAAGCAAGCAAGAGGAGGAGATTGTTCACAGCTCCCTCTGTTTTTGCTTGAAATAGTAAATAAAAACGAGACAAGTTTTGAAATTTTAATCTCAGCGCTGTCAAAACGATAAAATACCCCTCTCCACTCACAGGAAAATTCACGACACTGAAGTGGTACAGCCTGAAACACCAGGTGGGCTCCTGCACAGGCTCCGTGCAACACACTGATCTCCTGGTGCGAGGGTTTCTCTTGTTCGCCCCCCTCTCTCTGCTCTTTGAATAGAAATGCCTCTTGTGGGAAGCTAACAGAATCAAGCTGGTTCACAAATGCAAGGAGGCCTTAAAAAAAGATGAGGCCAAGCAATTCTTGGGTTTGCACCAGGCTAAACGTCGTGTTTCAGTAGGAGTTGATGAGATAAAAGTCAGGGCATGATGTTGTGAGCTGCAGCAATACGTTTTTCCCTGCCTCACCCAGCTGCACATTGGGCTCCTGAGCCAGCACAGGTTGCTCCCGTCGTACAGCCCTTCTGGGACTCTCCCTTCCCAACACGTCCCCATCATCCCTGGGACCCCCTGGTCCCATCCCATGAAGGCTGGCTCCGTTCCCGCTCTGCAGGCTCTGTTTCGTCTCTGCTCAGTAGGATGGGGAGAACCAACAGCAGCTCAACTGCATCCAGGAGCAGCAGCAAAGCTGTGCTCAGCTCCACAGGTTTGGAAAACAGCCTTGGTCAAGCGAGGGGGCCTGGACCTGAGCATGACTGTCCTGGGCAGCACCGAGAAGCCACAACTGGTGGAGCGGGTTTGGTGCAGACGAAGCTTTCGGAAGAATGATCTGCCAAGGCTCTGCTAAATATATGAAAACTGAGAATATTTTCTTCAGAAGTTTATAACTTGCCCAGATTTGGGAATGTTGGGTTTTTTTTTTCACAAGAGCAGTAAAAGGCACATCTTTGACATCAGAGTGACCACCTTGCCAATTTTCATGGCGTTGCTCCAAACCACATCGGCACTAGAGTTTCACAAATGTTTGTAAGAAAAATCTTAGTCTGGGCACAGCATTCCCCCCTCTGCCCCTCATTTTCCAAACTCGCTGAAATTATTACATGTGTGCACAAGTGCATGTACACACATTCGCATATTTGGTCTGAGTCAGATGCCAGGCACAGAAAATTTGAGGCCAACAGATTGCTATTGCATATGCAAAGAAAATATTTTGAAATTTAAAATATTTTTCTTTTTAACAAAAGATTTTATAACAGAAAACGTTACAGAGATTGAACAACACACAGGACTACAGGGTCTGGTTTACAGGGTTTACTGGACTAGATGGATGAGTCCATTATAGAGTGGATTAGGGACTAAAAGCTTGGCTTAGTGAAAAAATGTAACTCCAGTTTAGAAAAAGGCATATGGTTTCAGTCTATCTGTGAAGTGTGTTGTAGAAAGTTGTATTGGTTTCATGAGTTCCTTGCTGTTTGAGTTGACACTCAATTGGTTTATTACTGGTAATAAATGCACTCACACACTGTCGTATGGTTATGTTATCAAAACCAGCTTCACACAAATAACTGCTGTCTTTCCTTTTCAGAGATCTGAAGCCAGAAAATATCCTGCTGGATGATTATGGTAAGTCTCAGAGGTTTACAGAGATGCTTTCACAGTAAAGTAGATTAAGTTCGTTTTAGGATATATATTGCACAAAGACAAATAATGCTCTGAAGTGAGTAAGAGGCTCAGTATATACTAATTCCTCCTGTCTTGGGGTGGGTGAGGCGTGGAGCTCACGGCACGGGTGGAATGAAGCAGCCGTGCTGCTCAGCAGGGGCCGTTCTCCAGAGCATGGCTTTGCTGGGGGTGTCTGCCATTTCCCATTGTTTTTCCATCCTTGCTGTTGCGAGGCTGACACGACACAAAGGAAGTTGGGATTTCTAAATCTGCGCTTCCCGCTCCGTTTTCAAAAGTACTTTCATCCTTTGCTAAGACAACTCTCATGTAATGCAAACCCAGGTACCCGTTTGTTGCTGAAGGCAGAGATAATCAAATCTCATGCTGACTGAGAGACCAGATGTAGCCCCTTCAGCCATTGGAGAGTTACAGAATTGTGTCAGCCCATCCATCCCCTGTGATCAGTTCAAGATACTTCCCCACAGCATGCTTCTCCTTGCCTTTGTTTGGTTGGTTTTAAAATATCTAACACAATCTACCCTAGTCCGTAGCCTCACTGTTAAAAGGAATTTCACTGCATTGTAATGCCCTTAATAATTCCTCTTTTCCTTATCAATGAAACTGCTCCAATTCAGTGATTCAAAACACTCTTTTCTTAAAATGTCTGAAGAGCAAATTGCGAGAGTATTGTAGCAATGACAACGGTTGTGGTTTTGTGCTAATTTGGGTCATATTGTTATAGCTGCTTTGTGTTGTTTTGTTCCTTTTTTCCTTCCAGGCCATATCAGAATATCTGATTTGGGTCTAGCTGTTAAAATCCCTGAGGGTGAATCAATCCGCGGAAGAGTAGGAACAGTAGGGTATATGGGTAAGTCTTCAGTAGCTTATCTTTTTGATAATTCGCTGACGTTACTTGAGGTTTTGTGATCTTTCTGCCATGTAAGCTTAAGAAAAAGAATTTAAAAAAAGATTCACGTTCAGCTGGGTCCAGCTCCCTGCAGCAACCCACCGCAGGGTCATGCTAGTGGAAATCAGAAGTGGGTGAAAGGATGGACCATGGCAGCTCTTCATGAGACTGTATAATTAATTATGTATAATGAGACTGTATAATTAGTGTATAATCTTTATGAGATTATACACTAATCTTAAATCAGCGAAGAAAACTAAAAGAAGAGACAACAACTGGGATACTAGTGATTTTAGCATAGATTTATCATAGGGGGGTTATGTGCATAAAATAAAGGTTTATTTCTTGTTGCTACTTTGTGTAACAGCTAAAATGTAGTTGTATGTTTATGATAAAATGGGTAAATCCACACCTATGGTCATTTTGACCACAGTTATCTGGAGTCTTCCCCCGTGTGCAGGGGAGGCTGCACAAAAGAAGAGTAGAGATTTGTACATTGGTAAAAAACACACTCCCTCATTTAACTAGATCTGTTTTCTGAATTGAATGTAATTATTTTCATGCATTCTCTGGGTGGGCATATTTCTTGGAATAAAAATTGCTTATGCTTATTTGACTAAATAGAAACTAGATGATTTGAGCCACTGTTACACCATATGGAGACTTTAATGAAAGCAAGCAAATCAGTTGTCATTTCTAAACTTTTTTTAACTCAGTGTGAGTTTGTGTGCACACTAAGACCCTGTGCTTGTGAGCACGTGTGTATATGAGTTTGTATCCATGTACAGAAGTGAGAATGCCTGCAAGACAGTGATTATATGCCCAAAGCACACTGGATGGTTGCAACACAAAAGAAATGGATTTGTTTTTCAAAGGGGAAAAAACAAGTTATAAATCGAGCAAAGAGACAGGATTTGCTTCTGAAGAAATGTCACCACTGTTTACAGGACATGTGTTTGTATGTCATTTCTCCCCTAAATGGAGAAATCTGGAAGGACTCTTAAGATTAGGCCTCTGCTTAATACTTAGCTTCAACTTCTTTTTTTTTTTTTAATTGGTCTGACTTGGGAGAGAAGTCAGAAAACAGCATGCACATGATATGTAGCATGTAGAGAAAAGGAAGGGCGTGTAGCATGCTGCATTTCCTGTAATGCCATCAACAGAAATCAGGAGGTACTTCTATATATTACCCACCATTCTCTCTGTGTGTGTATTCAGTCACCAAAATGGAACTTCTAGAAATTTAAATTTTTTGCCTATGTAAATATCAAGCATTTCCACAAGACAAATTTTTCTCCTCCACAGCTCCAGAAGTCTTGAACAACCAGAGATACACACTCAGCCCTGACTACTGGGGGCTAGGCTGTCTCATTTATGAAATGATTGCTGGGCAATCACCATTTCGTGGAAGGAAAGAGAAGGTGAAGAGGGAAGAAGTGGACAGAAGAGTGCTGGAGACAGAAGAGGTCTACTCCCATAAGTTTTCTGAGGAGGCCAAGTCCATCTGTAAAATGGTAAGGGGCTTGAAGGCCCAGTGTGGCAGCTTCATTAGCGAGCTGTATCTGACATGGTCTGAGCAGTAACACAGTTCCATAGAGGGGCTGCAGACACAAGGACTAACCAAGCTCATCTGTTGATGGGATGACTGCATTCTCTATTTATTCAAATTGTGTTTATTTGGGCTTTCTTCTCCCTGAGATTCATCATGGTCATCCTGAGTCCTCTCCAAAGTTTTATGGCCAAGGGAGCGGTATCTATCCTCGGGAGACTCTGAATGTTAGTTTGCAGTCAAGAATGCATTTCTGTCTTTTATAATCTTGGAGAAAAAATAAAAAGGACTTGGTGATGCAAGACTCTGATTGTCTCCTGCAAGGAACTGAAAACCCCATGCTTCCATTGTCTTTGGTGAGAGCTGGGGGTAAGCAGGACAAAGATTATGCAATGAAATTATTGTGACACTCAAATGCTGTCCCACCCCATCTCACTAACTTTGTTAGCAACTTTTTCCCCCAGGGTGCCAGGGTATCCAGCTTTTTTTAATACTGTTGAGCTGTCCTTTAAAATGTTTTCTCACTCTTTCAGCTGGGAGTCATTTTCGTAGCACAATAGCCATGTCTGACAATGGAAATCCTCAAACCCTCTGAGAAATCTCAAAGTTGTGTCTGAATTCATCAATGTCTTGTCGACATCCATCTTTAGGCGGCTGAATTGTAATTTGGAAAGGGATGTGGCCTTTTTCTTGATGTTGTCTGCTAAAGAGTGAAGTCTCCTTTGGAGACAATGACATATCTGTGTATACTGGTAGAGAGAGAATGAAGGGAAAGAAAGGTCAACAAATAGGTAGTGAGAGTTTCACCAATATCTTGTGCAACAGGCAAGCAAACAGCAGATCAACAACATTCTGGTTGGCTGGCTTCATGAAGAGACATTCAAGTCTCCTTGCAAAATAATAATGGTAGCATTGCCAAGTATCATGCCTGGAAGTCATTAACTCACAGTGCACCAACTTATTGCTGAATCCCAGAGGCAGTAATTAACTGACATCACTCTTGATAGATACTCTAGGCCATTCACTGCCCTTAATCTGTGATTCAGAGCCCCCAGTGAAGTTGGCGTGAGAGGATCTAGGACAGCCACAGGCTCTTACAGACCATTTCATGTGCTCACACAGCCTGCCGTCTCTTCTCTAGTAGCATCTCAGTTCCCACCAGGTGAGGAGCAGTGTCTGCTGGAGTGGCAGAGTTTGTGCATATCCTGTTGTTAGCATGAAATGAAAATGTCATGAGGCAAAAATTATATTCTTGTTGCTTTTCCTGTAGTTAGTTGCAGGCATGAGGCATAATAGGATGAAAGTATACTTTGAAAATAACCAAGCCCATGAGAACTTAAAGCTGAGAAGAATGAAATGTAGCATTGATGGGATAGTGCTGGACATGACCTACCACTCCCAGGGGAGCAGACAGTGAAACTCATTATACTGTAGTTGTCATTTTCATCTTCAAGCCATAGAGTCTATGGTTTCAGGGAGTTGGGGACCTCAGGAAGTCATCTAGTTCATTCGCTTGCCTCAGGGAACCATGAGCTATATGTAAATCATTCCTGACAACGTGATCATAACTGCTTCACTGTCCAATCACATGGCATGTTTATTTAGGTGGCTTGTACAAACTCTTAATGGATCCAAAGATAACTCTGTCATTTTTGAGCATTACTGCATTAAAATTACTGTGGCTTAAGGCTGGAAGAGCCTTACTTCTGATACTGATCATGACAGTTTTCCATCCAAAAGTCATTTATTTTATCAAGTGATATTTTTAAAAATCCATGATTCAAATATATTTTTTCAAATACTTTTTGCTCTTTATATTGAAAATCAGAACTTTGTTGCTTTGTATCAGCATCTTAACGAGGAAACAAAAAAGTGATAATTAAGTACCCACCACACCTGCAAAATGAAGCATAAAGTTGCAGTACATAAATCCAATTTGAGCCTTCACAACGATCCAACACAAAAGGCTTTCCTGCAGTGGACTCTTTAGGGCATTAGTGAGGAACAGTATGTTTTCCACCATGTCTCCTAACCTTCTCCTAAAGCTACCTCTGTGAGCTAACAGCATCTCCATCAGGAACTATGTTGTCTTTATTCATTTACTCATATGAAAACCCTTTAGTGTCACCCCATGTCAACCTTCCCTTCCTGGACGTTTTTGTCCTTTGCATTTTTGCAGGCATATATCATAGCTCCCATTAATCATCATCCATCCCCTATTTCCATGTTTCATTTTGTAAGTCATTTCCCATAAATCAGCCCTCATTTTGGACTGAAACAGAGATGAATAATAAATAATTAGGAACAGGGGCAGCTGGCTTTCTGGGAAGCTCCCCAACCCATAGTTCCCATATAACATAACTGCTTCATAGTGTGTTTATTCTGTGAAAAAAATCCAATCTTTCTAGGAAATGCTCGCTGTCTGTTGTTGTTATGACTTGTACTTCATTGACATACATGTGTATTTTCCCTGACAAGTGCAGTCTTGCATCCAAAGATGTGACTTGAAGTGCATTCAAGTCAACAGTATTGGATGGGCCTGTGTTGCTGTGCTCTTCTGTCACTCTGTCAGTGTCCTGTTTATCTACGCTTCCCACAGACTACTTTCCCTGCTGCTTCCTATTCCTGCAGCTCCCATTTCACTCCACCAAAGAGATCTCCGATTGGAGGGTGCCAAGAACCTGGAGCCAAACTCCTGGTTTGGTGCCCAGTGACAGGACAAGAGGCAAAGGGCACAAACCGAAACACAGGAGGGTTCCTCTGAACATCAGGAAACACTTCTCCATGGTGAGGGTAGTCAAATACTGGAACAGTTTGCCTAGAGAGGCTGTGGAGTCTCCACACTTGGAGATATCCAAAACCCAATTGGGCATGGCCTTGAACAACTTGCATGAGGTGACTCTGCTTTGAGCAGAGGGATTGAACGAGACAATCTCCAGAAGTACCTTCCAGCCTCAGCTGTTCTGTGGTTCTGATCTCCATTCCCTTCCCAAAGTCCCTCCCCAACCAACTAAAAGATGATGGATTCTTTTTTCCCTAAAAGCAGTTCTTTCTCTTCCTCACTCACCACCGGAACCTGTCATCATACTGGTACTACTCCTGCCTGCTTTCGTCCCTCCTCTCTGCTTTCATCCCCGGCAACCAACTTGTTCAAGCAGTATGACACCTCAAAGTTTATCACCACTGCCTGAGAATAGCTGCTCTTTCATCTATCTTGAGAGGCACCTCACACGCATCGAGGTGCTCTTCAAATGATTATCATTGCTGTTGCTAATAATAATAATAAATCTTCCGTAGTAAGCCTTTGCAATAAGCTTAATTGTCACCCACGCCTGGGAGAGTTTTGACTCTTCAGTTGGCCAGATTGGGCTGTGATTTCACAGGCATAAGCAAGGCAATATACAGCCACTTATGTCATTCTGGCATCTTCAGTTCCCACACCACTATCTTGTCTCATTTAGTAGTTGAGAATTGACCATAGCATTACTTTTCTAGTCTCTAAAAATTGTTTAAAATAGTATGTTTACTTCTCTTTCAGGGTTGAAGTTTATCTAGTTGATCCCTTAAACTATTTGATCAGCTGGCTCAATGGAAGTGGTTTTACCATTCCCCTTTTCTCCTTTCATGAGCATCAATTTTTTTGCACTCTTACCCTACAAAAGTTTCTCTTACCCCTATAATTTTAGGACTAACATCTTAGGACTTGAAGTTATTTATTATATGGTATGATCTGGATATGAACTGACTGATCACATGAAGACAAATAAAGCAGCGCTTTGGGGACTGTTGGCTTTTTTTAGCAATCCTCACAACAGTTGTTTCTTTTTTGTAAAGGAAGCAAAACAAAGTCGTGGAAAAAACTCAGACATTGCAGAGTTTGAATCCCCAGCGGGGATCAAATGAGTGACATGAAAGTATCAGAGAGTTCTTTATATCAAGAAAAAGATCTTAATGTATCTTCACCGCTGCTACTCAAGGCTCTTCTTTGGAAGTCCTGTTCTAGTCACGCTTTGCCCATAACTCTGTAGACTAAATCCTGCCATCATTTACAGACATCCAGTGTCATCTGGAGCCTTTGTTACCAGAAAGTAAATTTCTGCTGCTTGGTATCAACTTCATGCATGGTTGGATGGATAAGCCATCTTCAGATCTGAAGCTCTGTGAATTCTCCGTAGGCTTTGGCTGTAGAACTACAGTTAAATTATGTTTGATTGGATCATTTGCACTGCTGTCCCAGGAGGGCTTGTCATCAGCCTGAGGTAGTTGCTTTTGTTTGGCTCTCTATTTATATTAAGTACAACCCTTGAAACTGAATTAAACAAAAGTGTAGAGAAGACTCAAAACGTACAGTTGTTATCTCTGTTTTCTTTCCCTGGCCAGATTCCCAAATGGGATGCATATTTCAGGCTATTACGCAGGTTTAATATTGCAGAAAGTTGCTGGGGCTGCAGGAAGTGGTACAAGATCATAATTCCTCGGAGAAAGCAAGTACTTTCCCTTCTGGAAAATATTCTAGTCCATGCTATCTCTTGATATCCACAACCAGGAGAAGTGTCTGATTTTACCTGTTGCCATCTCTAGAGCTCGCTGCCACTACAGCTTACCAAATTCCACTAATTTCTTACTTTTTTTCTCCATTGGGACTCTCCTCAAGAGGCAGGCACCTGTGCCTCTGTAGCAGGGCTTTGCAGGAGAATCCTCTCCTTTCTGTGGCCTTTCAGGTCCAGTGTATTCCCAGCGGCCTGTTTCCTTTTATGTCTTTCAGCCTGCAATTGCTGGCCACCCATGACCAACTGCATCCATGCTCCAGAGACTTCCTTCTTGCATCTGAGGTTACTGAATACTCCCTTCTTTATCACGGAAGAGCCCAAGAATCCCCAGATGGCCTTTTTCTATCCTCAACTACCCTATACTCTGACCACACACACCAAACAACTTCTAATATTTACAGCCTGGCAAGGGTAAATTCCCAGATTAGCTTGCTCTTCCCACTTAGTCCACAGGCAGGAGAATTGCCGGCTGCACAGATGGGAAAGTAACCCCCTTTCTTCCCTTCACAGCTGACTTGTGGGGCAAAGACTGCAGAGGTCTCCTTTATCACCTACAGGCAAGTCCAAACCTACCCCTTCCTACTACAACTTGCTCCTCAGCAGGACTGTTCCTGAAAGCCTCAAGATATTGTTTCCAAAAGGATATCAGAGCCATGGGTAGTGAAAGTGGTCCTTCTGCCTTCAGATTCTTCTTTCCAACTGTCAGGAAAGTCCTCTCAACATGAAAATAGAAGATCAAAAGAACTTTTGTCTTCTCTGCCTAGCCACAGTCGAGGAAATCAAATCTTAACTGGAAATTCCAAAACAATCTTCTTCACATAGGCTAAATCCATATGCTTGTTGGGATTTAAAAACAAAACCAAAAACCCCACAACAAACAAAAAACCTTGCCTCAGGATCATGAGAGCTCAAGTCTCATGCAAAGATCTGAAAGCAAAACATCCCTATTTCCTTCTACCCAGAGAAGTGCCTTGAGAAAGATCATTTCCTGTGAGCTGGATCAAGGTGGTGCTGTATCACATAAATCTACGTGCTCAGATGATAGCAAGGCATAGAGATGTTTCTTCAGATCTTTCTCAGTCTGTGAACCAGCCAGTCGTGGTGACCAGTCAGACCAGATGTCACCACCCAGACAGCAGCAGAGGCACAGGAAACTGTGAGAAAGAAAGGGTCGGTACTAACTGGAAGTTGGAAGTGGCTGTTGTGGCCAGAACCACTAGCTTTTCCCCCATCCCTCAATTCATACAGTCTGCTCTGGCTATTGCTGCTGCTACTGCTGAGGCAGAAAGCACTGGGTAGATGCCTCTTCTTTTATGTCCCACAAAACCCTTCACCACCTCTTCTGGCTGCTTGGCCTCTGCCATTGTAGCTTGCTTAGGACTGGCTGGAGGATGGCATCTGCATACATGGGCCACACCGATTGCCCAAGCTATTTGCTGTCTCAGGCTGGAAATGAGGCCCCAAGCAAAACTGCAGAACTGAGGAGGCTTGTGGAAGTCAGATAAGAAAACCACTGATGCCCAGGGGGTAGCAGAGCATTCAGAGAAGCCTAAAGAGCTGTGACCCTGTAAACATGTGATAAGGACAAGAAAACCCAGCTCTAGCCACATCTCCAGACAACCTTGACTTAGCAGGGAAAGCTGCCTAGCTCCCTCTTCCCAGCCTCCTTCAGGGCTGCACCTGATTGTCTACCTGATCTCCTGGAACACTTCTTTTCTGCTCCAACCCTCCCAAAGCTATTTGCCTCCTGCTCTCCTAAGTGAGCCCCAGCCAGGTGCTGCAAGTTACAGCTCAGTTTGCTGACTGCCCTGCCTGTCAGGTACAGCTGGTAAGATCCCCAGAGACTTATCCAGGGGGGCTCCCAAGGGCTCAGTCCCTCCACAGGGACTCAGATGCTCAGAGAACCCAAGCCACCCCACTCTCTTGCGTGGGCGCCGAGCCCCTCCACGGGCAGGCGATCCCAGTGAGTTTTGCTAATCCTTTCAGTGCGATTGATCTACAGCCCACCTGGGGAAGGGGTCGAGGGGCCATGGCTGCTTTTCAGCTCCCGCTTTGGAGCAGCAAAGCTGGAGAGAGAAGGTGAGGGGTGAAGCTTTCCCTNGTGAGTTTGGAGTTATATTTTCCTCCTCTATGTACGAGAGCATCATGCAGGCTTCCTCAAAGATGAATGTAAAGAAAAAAGGAAACAAATTTGTGAACCTTCACTTTTCAGCAGATTTCCTGAAGTCAGTGGTACATTTAGAAAGGTTACTGTCCCAGGTGGTGGTCTTTTTGCATCAGTCATTTACTTTCTGAGCTGTGTGTCTCTTCAACTGTTTAGACACGATGTCTTAAGATGTTGATTTATCCTGTTTGATTCCATGCATATGATTTAAAAGAAGAGGAATTTTGGTGAAGATTTGGCTAAATGTTCTGTCTCCTCATCCACCAACTAGTCTGTGCCAGAATTGGTCTTCCATTGACCTGTTGTCTTGCAGATCAATTAGTCCATCCATGCAAGGTCTTCCAGGACCTAACACCCCTGTGTTAGTGTTCATGGACCTCCTTATCTAATGGACCAAGGATGCTGAGTTCAGTTAGTGTCCATTGCTCCGTTAGAGGCACCCAGGAAACAGGCAGGACTTGCTGTAGCAGGTAGAGATGTTGCATTGCCCTCTTTGAAAAGAAACAAGGCTGAGCTGAGGATGGTTACTGATACTGGCTCCATGGACGACAGTCCCCATGAGTTCAGCAGATATAGGCCCATGAGCACAAAAGGCTGGTTCAATGTGTCATGTGATGGACTGGAATATACTGTGATGGGTGGGGGGAAGTTGAATTTGATAGTGAAGTCACCCAGCCTAAGCAACATGGGAAAATTATTCTTACAATGGTAACAAGAAAAAAGGACGGAGAAAAAGCAAATGGGACTTATGAATATGCATTTTTATATCTTATTAGGGTATATCAGACCTCTTCTTGAAAGTATTCCCTGAAAGTAAACAGAAGCAACAGTCTCTATTTTGACTGTAAACACTTTACAGCAGGTAATTTTCAAAGGGTTTCACCAGCCCGTGGAGCACTGCAGTCCTAATCCATTTACCTTTGGCCATGAAGTAACAGCAATTACAATTCCCCTCTTTATTTCCCTCTGGGCACATTCAAAACCAACTGGAGATAAAAATATCTTTGTGGAGCTCTTGCTTTTCTGACACCCTTACCATTCCTCTTGGCGTGTTTCAGCTCCTCACCAAAGATGTGAAGCAGCGGCTGGGATGTCAAGGGGAAGGTGCAGCAGAAGTGAAGAGGCACCCCTTTTTCAAGAGCATGAATTTCAAGCGGTTAGAAGCAGGAATGCTGGATCCTCCCTTTGTCCCTGATGTAAGTACAATAGAAGATGTGGCCTCCTTTAAGAGATTTGTTTCTAAAATAACTTCTTTCTCTTAGACCTGTCATCACTCCCTGCATGGGTAGCCACCCCGGGAAAATGTGATAAGCGGTAGGGCTGGAGTGGGGTGGCTGGGAGGAAGAGGAGAGTTGCTCTGTAGACAAGAGGAACTGGCCTCAAGTTGCACCAGGGGAGGTTTAGGATGAATTTTAGGAAAAATTTCTTTGCAGAAGGGATTACCAAACATTGGAACAGGCTGCCCAGGGAAGTGGTTGAATCACCATCCCTGGAGGTACTTAAAAGACAGGTAGACGTGGTGCTGAGGGACATGGTTTAGTGGTGGTTCTGGCAGTTAAGGTCCCTTCCAACCTAAACGATTCTATGACTCTATGATTATATGTGCATGCAGGGTTGGTGGGCCCCCATGTCAGGTGGTAACCTGGGCCTTGATTCATTCCCACTCGTCTTACCACAGTCTTCTTGTGTGACAGTGGAGGCACCACTTGATCTGTTCATGCCTCAGTTCCCAAACTTTAAACTGGGAACCTTTGTTTTCCCTTATCCGTGGTAGTAGCGTGAGAATAAGTATGCTCAGGTGCTTGGAACAATCAGCAATGAAAGCCACATGTATGCATACAGATATAGAGATACATATGCTGAGGTGAAACCAGAATTACAAGGTCCAAAGCTCTACGGAACTGAGGAATGGATTGCATTGTGTCATTAAGAGACATTTGTTGCAGAGATTCTGAACCTGGTTGAGATATCAAGTGTCACCTCAAGCAGAGGCGATGACTTGGACCTGAGAGAGCATTTTGAACTCGTTAGTGTTCGCGGGGCGCAGAACCCAGCCCTGAGCTCTTACTCAGGTTTACACACCAGCCTTGCACACACTGAAAGTCTTTGTTGCATTGGCAAGAACAAAACTTTTTCCACCCTTTTGTGGTATTGGTCTCTGCCCCAGCACATAGAGTTATCTGATTATTTTCCTCCTGCAGGGCTCTCTTGCTGGCTAGGCCTTCTATCCTTAAAGTTCCCATATGGTTCTAAGTAAACACGGCCATTTTAACATATTAAGGAAAGTAACATCTTGGCAGCTCTCATTCACATTGCTGCAAACTCGACCAAACCAAAGTGGTCTGAACGCTACAAAAGTTTACTTTAGCTGCTCTGGTTTTGCTTTACATTTTACTATGCGGCCTAGTTATTCCTGCCAATTAGCCCATGGTGTTACGACCTGCTTTAGTGGGAAGAAATAGGAGACAAGCTACTATTTCTTTCTGATGTAGAAAATTAGAAAATTCTGGGCTCAAATTTGGGATCCGCCAGAGTGTATTAAAAGCTTAACTGTGGCATGTAAGGCCTAGAAGGCACCTCTTATAGACATATTTGCTAAAGCAAAGGCACATAAATTTTTATGGCTATTTATTGGGAACTCAAGAGCTGCCCCTAATTTAATTTATTTGGCATTTCATCCATAGATTTCCAAGTCTTTACTGAAGTCAGCTGAATCACCCAAAGCTATATAGCTAATGGCAGGGGTTGTAATCCATCCCATGTCTCTCCATCCTCTTCTAGACTTCTCTGTCTCCACAAAAATGTGGATTGCAGCCGTCAGGAGTGCAGAGGGATGCAGCCTACAGCAATTAGGACTTCTGTCAGGAATCAGCTTGATTTGTTTGGTCACACAGCTCAGACCCAGATAAAATACTGCGTGGTTGGACCCCTGGGCTCTGCAGTCACAGTGCCATGTGTAGGCAGTGGGATTCAACACGTGCTTGAGTTCAGCAGGTCAGGCTAGTCCCAGGAGCCACTCCTCAATTACTCCTGCTCTTCAAAGGATAAGTGTGGTGTTGATGGAGCTCTCTAGGCATGCAGGTGACCACGCTATGACAGGTAGCCAGCGATGACTGTTTCTGCTTTCTGTGGCTGACTGCTAGAATATGAGCTAAAAGTGGTGTCACTGCAAAGAGTCCTGTCTCTGTCATCCCAGAAAATGAAGTAGTTTAAAAAGGCAAAGCCATTTGACTATTTGTTTGAAGAAAGGCAGCCAAGTTAAAAGAGTTAATAGAGGTGATTCTGGACAGCTTCCAGCAGCTGAGCTATTAATAAAAACAATGGAAAAATGCCAAACCTCTTCTGTTTTCTTTAGCAATTAGTATACATTCCTTTAAACTTTTAAGCTGCAAGCTCCACAGCCGTCTGAGCAGAAGGACACTTCTACCTGAGGTCCTGTTCCAGGGCTGTCTCCAGTGTGTCACTCATAAACGTTCTGTTTTTCTGTTGTTCCCTCTCTAAAAGAAATCCACTGAAGGATTTGGGGTTTGTTTTCTTGTTCTTTCTCTCCTTTTCCCTTCACCTCTTAACCATATGGTACATGGATGACTAAAACCCACTTTAGCTGTGGTGATGCTTTAAGGACTTCAAAGAGGGATGCTTAACATGCTTAAAGCAAAGTCAGCCTTTGATGATAAACATGCGGGCAGAGCAAGCCTAGAGAAGCAGAGTGCAGAGAGTCACTTCTTGTTAGGCACTCTCACTTGACTGAATCTGTGAATGAAAGCACATGGTCAGATTCACAAGTATTTTTTCTCTTGCTGTTTTCCTTTTCTTTTTTATTTCTGCTGAGATAGCCCAGAGCAGTGTACTGCAAGGATGTCTTAGACATCGAGCAATTCTCCACAGTGAAAGGAGTTAACCTGGACCAAACAGATGATGATTTCTATTCCAAGTTTTCCACAGGATCAGTGTCTATTCCATGGCAAAATGAGGTAAGGATGTATCATAGTAAAATTACTCCAATAAAACCCCTAACACAGGTGGTTTAAGAGAAGCTGTATATTTCCAGTAATATATAGCTACTGGGTAACTTGCCAGACTCTAATGCTTTCATAAATTACAAATGGCCTCTTTCAAGATCTATAATGTACCACAGATGTCAGGTTCAGGTGACTGTATCTGTTGGCTCTGCATATTTGTGTATATTGGCAAGGATCCTACTGCACATCCTTCTCCTGGATTTCTGCAGAGGTGTTTCAACAACAGCGCTGAGGAACTTCCGTGGGATGGCTGGAAGTTCTAATAGAAGGCTCTTCCCTTGGTGATCCTGATCTCACACATTGTCTTGTACCTCCAGTGAGTCCCAGCTGCATCAGTTGACTCTGGACCCTGAACTGCTCCAGGGTTTCCAGATCTGGGTCTTTGTTTCTGTTGGATATCAAAACACAGCCAATGGTGGATTTCATGATCCGACTCTAGATCAAACAGCAGATCCACTTGGGCAGAGGGGGTGGTAATAACTGGGATTTTGTGAGTATGCCTGTCTTTAGCCAATATTCTCCATGTGCTAAAGAAAAGAACTGAAAGCTTTAGGGGGCAACTTCTAAGACAACTGATGTGCAAACATGCAGAGCAGACCCAGACTCTGTTTTCATACATCCTATTTACCTTCTACAGCCACCAGCAGGAACTCAACTGTTAACTCTTCTAACATATAGCTCAAGCTGGTCCTCATCCTGACTTTGAACAACCTAGCACTGCTGGAATATATTTAATGCAGATGTGTAATTTCTTTTTTTTTTTTTTTTCTCTCTCTTATGGTGTTCCACTAGATGATAGAAACAGAGTGTTTCAAAGAACTGAATGTATTTGGACCAAATGGTACTATTTCACCAGACCTAAACAAAAGCTACCCCCCAGAGCCACCCAAGAAAGGATTGCTACAGAGAATATTTAAACGACAGGTGAGATTTTTTATGACTAAGACAAGGAACTTCCCATAGATGCCCAGTGTCACAGCCATGTTCTTGGTGATATTTTTTGAGGAGAAAGACAGAAATTCTTATAGAGGGCCTCCTGTCACAGTTACCTAGTAATTTCCTGACTACTACTGCCTATCCCAGGTTTCCCATCCACCTCTTGTGATGTTTTTACCAGCTTTTTTTATTGTCAGCTTTGTTTCCAGTGGTTGAAGACTTCTTAACCAAACTATTTTTCAGGGATATGCTGAAAAGCCTTTTGAAATGGTTATATGGTTTTGATAAGTTCCTTGTGAAAACCTTTGATATATGTGTTTTAAAAAAAAAAAGAGAAGATGCAAATGTTGAGTAAGGTAGTCATGGCAGGAAACCAAAACACCAGAGAAGACAGCAGACCAGAGAATAAGTGATCTACAGCTTTCATGAGGCACCATGGCACCACTTGCAAATCTAAGTAACAGTCTTAGACCAATCTATTTCTATAGGGTTAAAACCACACCTGAGCATTAGCACATATCCTCTGTATTAGTCAGATTTAGCAAATACTGACATTTGGCAGTGAATTGGTTTGACTTCTGGAGCTCAAGTGTGACTTCTTTGCTGCATTCCTCAAGAGCTGCCATGGTCCACCTGACCTAGAGAGAATGCAGGTAAGAAAGTGAAGAATATTTTACATCCAAAGAATTTCAAACAAAAATCTTGCAGTCCAGTCAGTACATTATCACCATAAAATGAACAATGTTGGACTAATAGAAAGCATGGCATGTTTGGGGAATCTAATTGTCATTGTCCTCTTCTTTCTACAGCATCAGAACAATTCAAAGAGTTCTCCAAATTCAAAGGCCAATTTAAATCACCACATAAATTCAAATCACGTAAGTTCAAACTCCACTGGAAGCAGCTAGTTTCAACTCAGTTTTGTGAAACAACATGTTGCATCCTTCCACTATAATCTATGGAGCTTCTATGGATGAGAGAGCCTCCACCATTGAGTGAAAAAAAAAAAAAAAAAAAAAAGGGGATCTCCCAGAAATGGAGATTTTCTATCCATTCCTTCCAGTGGAGCCTCGCATTTTAAGAAGAATTTTCCACTCAGGTCTGTTTTTGGAGGTGGCACTCAAGACTGTGTGAATCAAATTTGTCTATTTAGAACATTGCAATAGAAATTCAATGAACATGACTACTTGCACGTATTTAAATAGCATCATACTAGAACTGAATTTTGTCTTTATTATTTTTAAAGAAAAGTTTTGTAAATTTCTCTATTGTCTCAGTTTACATTTTGTACATTTGTATTTAAATGAAAGTCAGACTTTGGAGGTGTATATTTTCCAAGCAGCAGCTGTAAAGCCATGTGTTTTAAGACATTTTTTTAAAAGAAAAAAAAAATGTGACTCAAGACTTCCAGAGCCTCAAACGAGAAATCATTCTTTTTAGTAATTCTAGAAAATTATTCATAAATCACTTTATCAGACTGGGTTTTATTGACATGCATTTTTACGAACAGTTTATTCTTGATTATTTTACATCTGTATATTTGGTTTACAGCAACACTGCATACATTTCTCCTCTGCATACATTTCTCCTCTTCATTAGTTTGTAATGTCTCGCATTAAATGCTAAAAGACAAGATTTTGATGCATTCAAGAATGCTACTTGCTATGCCTAAGGTTTGTGATGTCATGGGACCAGCACAGCTGAGATTTGCACTTACTTATGTTGTTAGCTCATCAAAAACTTTTTGGTTAGAAAGGGAACTGTATTTTAAGCCCTTCTCCTTCACTAGTTTTTGTGCCATTTCTAATGACAGCAAGAACAAAACTGAGTGAGAGGTGACCAGGAGAGCAAATAACCATTTGTTTTCCAAGGACTTGAAACCTGCACCTGCTGAAATGAGAGCAAAACTCAAAGTGTTCTCCATGCTGCAGTCAAAAGTCCAAGGCCTTTCCATAGTTGCTCATGTGAAAGCAGGTAGCAGGACAGAAATTCAGTGATCTGGTTTGTGCTGACCAGGAGATTCATGTCAGCTTTTAGAGCTGAGCCATGGAGGTTCAGAGCAGGATCTGAGGTGCTTTTGAGTGGTAGCAGAACCTGTAGGTTGTGACTGCACTTAGAGTTCTTCCGTGTGTCATGCTGAACACACCATGACTCGTCCCCTCATTTAGGTCCTCAGCTTAATTGAATAAAATGTCAGTTATGAAATAATACCTCCCATTTTTGGTTCCATCATTCTTTGTCCAGGATCCTTTAACCATTGACAAAAACATTGTTCCCGTTAGTATGAACAGAATGGGTCAGGATCAGTAGCAGTACCTCAGGCATCAGAATCATGCTCTTCTCAAACATGCCACTATCTATTATTATTAAGAACACCAGATCAAAAATATGGTTACTTCCCTTCAACAGGAATTAGAAAACCTTTGTCCCCCCAAGCGCAGACAGGCCCTCCCTAGCCCAATGCGTTCTGCAGAACAGGTTTGTTCACCATGCCCTTTACAATGTCATCTAGAATAGGCTGGTGGTTTGACACCTTTAGGTCATCAGGAACATCAGAAGGTCAGCCTGGTGTATCTGAAACCCTGTTAGTGAGTAGTGCGGTTGTCCCAGGGTACAAGGCAGCACTGTTCCAGTGGAAGTCTTCACAGCCAAAATTCATTAGACTGTCAGGTCTGTGTTCTCTTTGCCCAAGGCAGAAGGGAAAAAAGATGTTGGTTAGTAGTGGCAAAGCTCTGAGTGAGAAAGTCACAGGAATTACATACTAAAACAGCTTGAGGTTATGAGGGAGAGAGACAGAACAGGGCCAGGGTTTGCATAAAGCAGCTGATAGAGAAAAGTCAAGAAAGGGAGATTGGGCTTTTGGCACCTTTATCAAGAGTAAAGTACGTGAAGATGCAAGTCCACATCATTTCAAAAGCCTCCAGTTTTCCTGATTCTTAATAGACATGCAGTGAAGCTGTGCAAGTGTGGCATGACATCACCAAGAAGTTGTTCCTCTTTTTCCTTCAGATCACAGTGGCCCAGAAATTCTTTTTCCCTGTATTGGTGGTGCTCAGGGAGAGCTTCAGCTGCTGTCCCATGTCAGATGATGGCATTGCAGATCTTACAGAAGATGCAAGATTTTAGAGAGACAGTAATAGATGAAAATTTTGAGTCATTTTCTCTCTTTGAATCAGCTATAAACTAAACCTATAATGGTTTCAGCTTCCTGAAAGGAGGGGAATGAAATATTGTTGAGATTAAAGCCACTATGCACAGCTGGGGCTATTACCTCCAGTTCTGTTCTCATGGCCTGACGTAAAGCTACCTAAGTCAAGAGGAATCTGATCGGTCACTTGAGCGTGCTCTGGATGAAGACATTCTTGCTCTGGGAAGATTTTCACATGTGGGATTTCACCCGATTTCAAGAAACGTAGGTGAAAAGTGGAGGAACAGATCTTAGCCAGACAACTGGTGTATATCAGTGTACCTCAGACAAGACAAGACATGACACACATCTTAGTTCTTCTTGGAGAGCTGCAAATGTGCAACTCTGATCTGCTTCTGCCACTCTAAGACATCACCTTCTAACAAAATGGTATACCAGATGCTTCTGCACCCATCGGAAAAGTGTGGCTGATACTATCTACCTACCACCATGAGAAAGGAAAAAAGACAGTTGGGGGATTATTTCATTGGATAAATTTGATAAAGCAGCAGCAATTGGCCCAAGGGCTTCCTCTCCTACCTGTTACCAATTTGGCACACAAAGACTAGATTTTCTTTCTTTACCATCTCCCACTTGGGAAATAAAATCCCGATAACAAACCCCTTCCTGAAAGCTGGTGAACAAATTGCAAGTAGATTGTTGGTGGCCTTATTCCTCTTAGATGCTATCAGCCTTAATTAGTGATGGATGACTTTTTTACATGACAACAGTGAATGACAGCAGATGTGCCTTCTCCTGCTCTCCTTTCAGCTGGGACAGTCCTTTACTCGGCACCTCTAGGACTCTAGCAGTAGAGACACAGGGACAGTGCAAAGTCCTTGGATGACAAGAGATGCATGCGGTGAGTCCTGGTACTTGGAGGACATTATGCTAGGGTTAGAGATTTTGAATCCTCAAGATGGTGTGGAGGAAGGATGCTTATATGCACTTCAAACCTGGGATGAAGTCCCTTGGGATCCCAGCCCCTTGGGAGCAGTGAGTGAGCAAGGGGAGAGACAGAAAATAAAACCAGTTGAGGGGATTTTGTGCCACATCCCTCAAGTGTTGCTATTCTGTCTGACAAACTTTAAACAGTATTACGATGCTGGGGCAGCAGAATTGTTCTTCTCTTTCAGTATCCAAGCCCTGAAAGACTCAATCGGTGTCGTACATCACTAGCGATAGTGAACAGTCCTAGGAATCTCCTAGTCAGGGTTTGCCTACAGCAACGAAGCCTGCAAGATTTTCTTTTTTATTACTTCTTTCTTATTTTTTTTTTTTTTTTTTGTAATTATTCAGCTCACCTTGCACCCAAGACTGGAGGAGGACCACAGTCCTCTCACTGCCACTGTGTGAGCAGGTGCAATCTGAACCCAGAACTCGGGGCTGAAGCTGCCTCTGCTGAGGCAGAGCCCGGCACAGCCAGGCTTCCACAGACACTTGGTATCTGGCTCCACAGAGCCAAATCCAAGGAACACTGGGAGCCATGGTTGTTCAGGAGCTCTGGAAAAAAAAAAAAAGGCTTGTGGTTTCATTATACAAACTTGGAGAGCATTTGCAATGGGATTTTTAGTATTTTGGTTCAAAGTGAATAGTTTTTGAGGTGGGTTTGCACGTAACAAAGCAGCAGAATGGAGTAACTATTTAATAGCTTTCCAGACTGATTAATTTTCTGTATCTCCTTTCCAATTACAGTACAAATTCTTTCAAAAAAATGCATACATTTGGATCTGGTTGCTTGTTTTAAGTAGACAGATGAGCAAACTTAGCTCTTTTTAAGAATCAGACACCTTCTGCAATCTGATCCGGAATTATGCAAGCTTGGGTTTTATTTTAAAATCTTTACTGAGTAGTCTGATGAACACTAATTAGTTTACGGACTTTTATGATTCAGATGTTTGATATTCATTTTCTGCAGTGTCTCAATGTTCATTTCAGTCTTGTAGCATTTTTTCCCACTCTCTGGTTGGATGAGAGGCTTTTTTAAACAAAGGCACAATGAAGGAAAAAATAACAAATAATAAGCTCTTACGTGTGCATTCTTGGCCTGGATTATCTAAAACCAGATTTTTTTTTACAAGAATGGCCATGACTCAGATGTTGTTTCTGAACAAAAACCTGCTTGTGAAGCTCGGAAAGGTGTGGTGAAGATAATCAAACCGAACAGGCACTGGAGATCAAACTGAGCCTTAGGGAGATGCAGAATTCAATATCACAGCGTTGGTCTGGCCCTGCTGATTAGAGATGCCTGGTAACTGGCAGTTGGGAGACAATACCAGCTATCCATAAGAACAGTTTGATACCATCTCAATTTGCAGTCATCCCCTCCCCAGAAGCTGTGGCTGACAGCGCCATCAGCAGTAGTGAGTCAAACTTGGCCAACCCAGTAAAGCATCTGATTTGAAGACACTGACTCTTAGTGTTGTTCAACCAGGGTCCAGCTTGAAGTCTTTGCTTCATCTGTCAGAGCCTTGCATTTCTAATCCAGTTGCTGTTGATCTTTTAGAGGTGCCTCAGCTAAAAAGAAAATCAGTCTGTAATACTGGTAAAACCATGGCCAGGACAAGGAAGAGAGACAAGCTGGGAGCTCTGGGGGACAGTGTGAGAACTACCATAATGTCTGAATCTTCAGCAAGTGTCAAATGGCAGTTATTATCACTCACCGCTGAACATCTTTCCTTGGTTCATTGTATGTTGCTCACGGTTTTTTGCGTAACCTTGAAATTGCACACACAAGGTCATATTAAGCATAGGGTCTGGCCTGTGGCTCAAAGATAACATCGTCTCTGAGGGTCAGGTGAAACAGTTTGATGAGGCACGTAGGTACCCACAGCTCTCTGTTGCCATGTATCTGAGCCTTGGTCAGGACTTCCCTGTGCAGACTTTTCTGGAAGAGCAATAAGTGCACACCCTTATAGCACAGCTGCTTCTTCTCATGGACAACCATGGAACAGGTGGCTGCAGGACCTGACTTCATGGTGGACAGTTGTGATTTGTATTTTTTCAGTTCAGCTTTGTAATACTCATTTGTTAAATATCTCAGTGCAGATGAGATCATCCATCAGCCATTCCTAGGCATTTCCTGTACAATCTTTGAAAAGACTGGCCTTCGCTTTGAAGGCACATCCCTGGGTTAGTGTGCCCTTTGGGATGTAGACCATCTTCCTTCATGTGCGCAGCATGAAGCACAAAGTAGCCTGTGGAGCTCTAGAAGTCCAGTCTAAAATTGATAATACTGAGGTAATAGGTGCCAACTTCATAAAAGCACCACTTTTTGTCTGGCCCTGCAACAGAGAGGTCCAATGATGAATGGAGTAGGACCCAGAGACTTACAGGCTCTCCTGCCCGAGGATGCTCCGAGCCTGTCTCGGCAGCAGGGAGGTACGTTTGACAGTAAAGTTTGGGACAATTGGTCTGTTCAGTGGTTCCGTGGAAGACAGAAGGTTCCAGAGTTGTCTATGGCAAGCCTTTCACAAGTATGACCTGCAATTTAAATGCTACTAATTATTTAAAGTAAGAATAATAATGACTAACATCCTCCTGCCAAAGCTGAGGGAAAGATTGCGAGATATTGAGAGAAAGTTTAAAACAAGTCTTCACCCTTCCTGGGCAGGACACAGTCTCTTTTTATACTAAATAATATTGTTTATGCAGTGCTGGCTGGTAATAACTTTCTTGTCCTTAACTGCAAAAAGAAAAGAGAAAGAAATTGGCTCAGAGAATTTTGCAAATTATTTCCTTTAGGGAAACCAGCGAAGAAGGTGAAAGCCAACAGTCGGCTGCAGCGTTACACGCTCACCTCCCCCAGACGTCTCCGTGATAATACAAATACAAGCTGCTGCAGTTGGCTCAGCTAAGCTGGTGTACTGACAAACGGGCTTTATGAAAGAAACAATTTTAAACAGATTGCCGCCTATTCACTAAAATGAATATTACTGCTGGCACAATTGTATTCTCCTCGGTTCGTGTACCGGAGCCAGAAGTGGTGGTTTCTGTTCCTATTCTGCCCATGGTTTTTCTTCGCTGCTCTGGGCAAACCTCTGTGTAATTTTGTTTTCCCGTTCTTAAGCGTGGAGGGATGCTCTCTGTCTATCAAAGGGAAGCACTTTGGAGTCTGTGCATAAAACACATCAATATCAACTCTTTGTATTATTATTTAAGTGAAATAGGCTTAATATAGCTACTCTTATTTACATGAATAGGGAGGTGACTCTTGTAAATTAGGGCTCTTTTTTATTATTGGTTTTCTTAGTTCCTTGGAGATATTGAAACAGAATGCCCTGTGCTTCTGTGAAGGCATCTCCACCAGAGGGTAAGATGACAGTGCAAATGTTAAAGTATTCATTTCTTATTTAAGAGCTAGCGAGTAATTGCAGCATTCACAAACACTTCCTCTTTTTTTTATGTTGGAAAGGAATAGTTATGAGGAAGGGAACAAAATAACATTCATTGGTTCGACTTTTCTGGCCAGGCCTGCAAACGAGTCCCTAGGTACCAATTAAGGGAGATGCTGTGTGAAGTCACAACGATGCAGGTGTGTCAAACATGAGATCAGCTCACTGCCAGCTCTGGAAACAAAAGAGGCAGCCACATGCCTGGGACGAGCGGGCTCCAAAGGGAAACTCCAGGTGTTCTGGAGAATCGATGGTCCTGTAGGGAAGATTCACTCCCAGAGAAGAAACATTTCAGGTAGTGGCTTGATGACAAATGTGTTTTCCTTTCTCATCACCCCACACGCAGCTGTTAGACATGATTAATAGCAAGCTCAAACGAGTTATGTGTCATGTATTGAATGGGGTCTCCCTTAATTGCATTTCTTTTAAACACTGGACACTATTCTACAAGACTTCGCATTTTAGCCTTTTGAAGGCAAAAGTTGTAAAAACTTTATTTTGTGTTTCTGAGCAATGTAGATAGACCTAAAGATTTCATGGAGTATCATGTGGTTGCCCATATCTGACTAATAATTAAATTGTAAAATTGCAGTTTCACATTAGGGTTAGTCTTTTCACCTGCTTTAAAAATTAAAAATCATATTTGGTATATAAACACACACAGAGTATCCTTCTGATTGAATTTCAAGAGCATATCCAGGATTAAATGTTTTTAAGCACTTCTAATACTGTAGTCTATAAGAGGAGCAGACACTTCTAAAGCAATGTTAAAAGTTGTCTTTCATAACTGAGGCAACAGATCATTTTTGTAATAAATTAAAGCAAGTGTTCTCAATTAGAAGAGCTAGTGGCTGTTGGTATTGTACAAAAAAAAATAATAAAATCATTCTAGTATCCAAAGGGTTAGGGGTGGGGAGGGTCTGTTTGGTTTTGTTTCTCTTTCCAGGGAGATCTTTAACATTGTTTGATGAAGCTAGTTTCATTTTGGGATTGTTACTGAAGATAAAGGCTTCTGTGTTCTATGGCTGCTTGGATTCTTCGTACATAATGTCCTAGTAATGTCACAGTGCTGCTGTATCTAGATCAAACCACTGTTTTGATTGTTTTTTTGGCTTTGTTTTTTTTTTTAATAAATTCCTTAATTTAAATACATGAAAACTATTCTTTTTGCTTTAATGAGGCATGCAATCAAACAGAGCTTCCTCAAGTCCTTGGGATCTTGAAGGGGATTATAGTGAGGGGGATGCAGCTCAGATCTTGCTAGATCTTTGTGGCTTCACATGTTTTAGTATCACCATCATTTGTATTTTCTGGCCCATCACATCTTCACAGAGTCTGAAGAAACTGAAAATCCGACTGAGGTTGTATCTCACTTTGTGGAAGTTGAGATTCTCATCTGCAAGAAGGTTGTGATTCCCCCGAGGTGTCCTCCCTCTGCCTTCCATCCTCACATCCCCAGCCTTCTGCTGCACTCCAAACTGTCAGCTCTTTCCGACCTTAAAAACAAGGCCAAGGATGACAAAATCCGTAGTAGGAGCACAGGCTTCAGAAGACATGATTTTTTTTATTTATTTTTTTTTAATTCAAGCACTGTCTGATTTATGAGGCCCTACAGAGGACTTTCCCTAAGCTCCAATTAGGCAGAGGGAAAGTGGTTGGAGAAGGAAAACAACAGCCAACCAAGTGTGCTCTTCAGTATTCCGTACAGAAAGATCTAAACCCAAGAGGAGCTGCAAAATCACCAGGAGGAAAGCAGAGCAGTGCTTTTTCTTTAAGAGGAGAAAGGAGAGTATTTCAAAGAGGCATAGAGAATATTTTTATGAGGCTGCTAATGGCAAACAGGGTTTGCATCAAGTTTCATGAAAGAACATTGTGAAAACAGATTATCTACATGAAAGCAGCAGTGACGTCCAACAGCTAAACTCAATAAAACCTAAGGTAATAGACGACATAAATTCAGGTCATGCATATTATCACTTTCCAAACAAACCCAAGCCATTTTTCACAACATTTTAACAATCTGAGAGGATGTGAGATGAAATTTTATTCCTTCTCTAACAGTTCTTGGTGGTTTTGTTCTCTCTGTAACTTAATGTCCTTTTCGTACAGCAACATCTAGATATATTCCCTCTTGGGAGATATAATCTTTCTTAGACTTTTCCACTATCTCCGGCATGAGATGTGCATCTTCTCAGAGGAAAGTCATTACACTGTTTTGAAGGAAAGCCAATTAAAAAAACATGACAACTTTTTTAATCCCTTTGTGCTTTACAGATGAAAAATACCATAAATGGGCCTGACTCTGCAATTTCAGGTCTATGGAGTGCTTCTGGGGGAGGAGACAATACAAGCTTCTGCCAAGTCAGAGTCTAATTCATTGGGTTTTGTAATTCTATTTCGTATTTGGTATGCAGTAAAAGTAAAAAAAAAAAAAAAAAAAAGAAAGAAAATAAGGCCTATTAAAAATTGGTGCTCTTACTTGTCCTCCTGAGTGGAGAGAGTAACTCTGCCACAGAAGCTGAGCAACTTGAACAGCCCATTTATAGAGGCTCGGGTAAATTTTACCTTTTTTTTTTTTTTAATTACAGTTTATCACTGCTAAATTTTTTCTTAATTAAAGGAAAGATTTTCCTGTCAGCAAACTTCAGCAGAACCCCAACAGTACAAGGTTCCATGAACTTCTGTTAGCTTATATGGCAGGGGGGCTGGGGATGCTCCAGACCCACTAATCTGGGGTAATTGCAGTGTGATAATGACTAAAATATTAGGAGCAGGAAGGCAGGCAGTTTGCCTTTTGTAAAAGGTCTGTAGGTCGGAAGTGACTTGCAAAACTAAACTTCAAAAGCACCTATTTAAGCGTGCAAAGCCACAAGGTTAAGAAAAGAAAGGATTACAGTTGCCTGTGTTCCATTAATATTGTTCTCTTGTCCTTATGCACTGTTATTATTATGCCCTCACATAATACTATGTTATTATTATGCATTCACTCCTAGAGGAGAAACTAACCTCTGGCAGATTTACAATGAAAACCAGATGCATCCCCTCTATGGCATCTGCTAATATATTATGTGTTTCAGACTTTCATTTGAATCTAAAAAAAAAATATTTTCCTTCAGGGAAAATCTCACCTAATTGGCTGCTCCCCCCCGTTTGCAGCAGTGCGGCAACTGTGAATTCTGAAAAATTCATTTATCCTAAGTACATAATGCTTTCTCCCACACACAAAGCACTGAGCTCTCAGTACCCCGCCTCAGTTCCCTAAAACGCTGTTGGATCCCAGGGCTGGGAAAGGGATGTGGAATGAGTCTTATCTGTTTCTCTTCCCTTTTGGGGGAAAAATTCTTGGTTATTTCCTCAGGGGACTGGCGGGAGGGATGAGAGAGATTCCTTAATCAACACTCTGCATATATTAACTCACACACTCTGGAAGACGGAGATACGAGGCCCAAGAGCTGAGGAGGCAGTCCAGTAGAAGAAATATTTCTGCAAACAGGTGAATATGGGGAAGAGAGAAAATATGAACTGCTGAAGGGACCAGACACACCTTGGGGCAAGTTTCACCAGGGCTGGAGAAAGGGGAGGAAGAGGGAGGTCGAAGTGATGGAGAGAAGCAGCACTGGAAGGGACGAGGTCTTGCCAGGGCATGGCTTACTTGTTACCTCACATGCAAACAGGTCTGAGAGCAAAGAGAGAAGCAACAACTCAAATCAACACTGTAATGAGGAATTTATTGCTGACGATACCACAGGCTGTAGTAGTTCCTTCTGGAAGCTTAAAATAATTGCCTGCTTTGGGTCTGATACTGAGTCAGTGTTCTACTGGGGAATTAAACATCGACATTTCACGCACTAAAAAGATTCAGCTGCAGCTGACATTGTGTACTTAGATGACCATGATAAACACTTAAATACAATAAACAATTTGAAGTTCAGATTGCATTAGGAATTGTTCTCATACTCATAATAAGAAAGAGGGAAGGAGCCTTCTTTCATACTTACTTCCATCATTCTCGCCTAAATCTAGCATTTTTTTCCTCTCTGCCCTTGAAGTGCTTTTTAAGTCAAAGGTTTTTGAGTCTGCAAATGAAACCACAATGGCTGATCATCTCTAAAAGTAAAACTTATGTCTGTGTTTGCTTCTTCATGCCTCAAACACTTAGAATGATGCACCTGATGATTCCATGTGGCAATGAGTGAAAATCACTCATTTCTCATCAACTATTTGAACCTGTGCAAAACATCACCCTAAATGAGCTGGGCCAAAGTGACACAATAAAAACCAAGAGGCTGAAAACAAGCAAAGTAACGAGGCAGAACACAACGGTCTCTCTTCACATTAGCTAATACAAACTGCACAATAGGAAACCAAGCTGCTCCTCTGACACTAATCACCTTTTTTAAGGCAACTTAAGAATTCAAGTAATACGTGCATGCATTTAGAATGCTGCTTTCTGTATATCATGAATCACAACTATGGTTCAATTACACTGATTCTTTGCAGAATATAATTGAAAACAAATATATGCAACGCTAATCAAGAGCACAAAATGAGAGAATATTTTCTCCCACAAACAAGCACGTTTCTGTCTCAGAGTGGACTGACATACACGAACTACTGAAGTCAGAATGTTGCTGAGCAGGAACAATTCCTCCTGGTTGTCAGAACTGCACGAAAAGCCACAACCAGCTCCACTGTCACTATTTTTGCACAAACGCTTCCAGGGGAGCCGCGATGTGCATTGTCAAAATGTCCAAGAAGTCACCCTTGTAGAGGTCCAGGACACTCTGGGTTTCCTCTTGGTCGTTGGGCTTGATCCCTTTTTTGCTGTCGTGGTTTGCTGAGCTGCAGGACTCCTCGCTCTCCTTGCCCTGCCCGGCCATCACCACGGCGCTGCAGCTGCTTCTGCGCCGAGATCCTCTGCGGGTGAGGAAGGGGTTCTGGGTCTTATCAGCAAATGCTTTTGTCTTCCTATTTGACCTCTTACTTTCGTAGTTCCTGAGCTCCATCAGCCTCTCGTCGAAATACTCTTGCAATGGCTTGTCGTGGAAGCCGCTGCTGGTTGTGGGGTGGCCTTTCACGCAGCCTCTGGAGGAGCTCCCCAAGCAATGGACTAAGGAAGCCCTGCTTGGAAAATGATTCAGTTGTGATGAGGAGCCCTTGCCTCTTTCCAAATCCTGGAAAAGTCGGTTGAAGGCTGGAGTTTCCAAATAATTTCTTGACAACTGTTTAAAATAGAGGGGAGGGAGAGGCAGAATTGGGGGCAGAAGGGAGAAGGAAATCCGAATTAAAATACACTGGCTTAAGTAGCAAAGGGGTCTTCAGTATATGGTTCCATACAGTAAACAGCTGTTAGGGAAGGTTTTAGGTTCTTAACCCAAATTCCCTGAAGACCTAGCAGTTTGGAGCACAAGTCCATTGGGCTGAGGTTGAACAATGCCGAGCATTTTTACCTCCCACTGACTCTGATGTGCTGCCACAATTTCATTTGGCCTCTCTAAAAATCGTTTCCTGAAAGAATCTCTCACCTGTCTGTATTGACAGAACTTCAGCTTTATCCTTTTCAGATCTCATCCACCTGACAAGCTGCTGTTTCCCATCGTAAAACTAGATCCCACTTGTAGGAGATATATTTATCATTTTTTTCCCTTTCCTGACTCCCTGGTAACTCTGCTCTGAACTGCAGTGGGTTATTACAAGAACTGCCATTTTCACATACCATATATTTCTACATCTTAAAACTATGAAGTTTATTGCCCCAGCATATCATAGATGCGCATGGAGATTTCTCCTCCTTTCCCATCACAGGATGTCTATCTCCTTTCTAACCAGCCAAATCAATTAATATTTGAGTTCCTTGGTTCCTTGAATAGTCAAAGACAGACCTGCTCCATGCTGTGAGTCCTTTTACTGACCGAGAGAAAAAATTCTGCTGGACATTCACCATGTGAAAGATCACCTTTCCATGTCCACAGTTAAACGTCCCCTGGCTTTTCAGAGTTACTGCTCTGCCGTCCCCACCTTTCCCACAGCCCAGCCTGTCTCAAGCTACCAGGAGCAACACCTGGTTTCTGTCCACCAAAGTTAGGCAGGACCATGGCTTTTTCTCTGAAAATCCTTAGCGGTTCAACTTGAAGGAAGAACTGTTTTATATTATATATTATATTACTGTTTCAAGTCAATAAAAAGAAAGACTATACTGTATGTAGACGACAGCCACAGCGGGAACATGGAACATTTTGCAATCATTTATTATGCCTAACAATGCCTTTGGTATATTTAAAAAAAAAAAGAAGCCATCATTCATGCAGTTTTTGACAATTGCTAATTAAGTCTAGATCCTTGCTAAGGGTCCAGCCACAAATCTGGTTCCAGAGCCCAGCAATGTCTCAGTAGGGCACTCCATCATCAGCATTTGGCATGTTGCCTCCCAGTAATGAATGAAAAACATTGAGCGCAAACGAGAAATAGTGGGTTGGACCTGACAAGTAAACTGAAAAGTAATCCAGGTTTTGATCTCTCCCTGTTCCATCACACTTCATTCTGGAAGGAACCCAACAAATCTAATGACCCTGCCGAGAGCGGCTGTACTTTTGGAATAAGTGAGCTGATTGAAGAATGCTAAAACTTGACTAACAAGTAGCCTCTCCTCCCTGTATCAAACTTTAAAAAATTGTTTGAAAATTAATAATCAAATTAAAAATTAACAATTAATAATGTAGCAGAATAAAAGTCTTTCAAATTAAGCTTTTCTATACCAAAACAGACTATCATATCAAATATCAACTTGCCAGGAAGTAGGGGAATTACTCTAAGAGAAGAATAGGTAGTAGCTGTCACCTCAAGAGAGTTTTTGCATACAAACCTTAATGTCCTGGAAGCCTGGATATTCTGGGATGCTGGGCAAGGTGCACATGCTGGTACTGTTTGACCGTCGCCTTTGCTTCGTCGTCCTGCGAGAGCAACCGCCGCTCCTGGAGAGATGGGGTCGTCCCAGCTCGGATGGGTTTTCAGCAAAACAGAGTGGTTTACGGTCATTTACACAGCACGTTCTCAGGCACATCACTGAGGCAGGTCCCTCCATTTCGGCACGATTCAGAAGAGTTTGGAAGCTATGTGTATTGCAGAATAATTCTTTCTTCTAGTTTTCCTCTAATGCCTGGTCTTGTGAGCCCCTCGACAGCCTGTAAGGCTGCGAGGCAGGAGACACAGCACAGTCCAACACCTCTCGCTAAGCTGGGCTCGTGGAGATCACTGGAGGTGATGCCTTCACCCAGGTCTGGCACCCTCAGCCCATTAATGCCACTTTTAACCTCTGCAAGCTCTTCGCAGAAGGTCAGTAAATCCAGACCGTGGACGCAAAGGGTTGGGGTGAGAGGGGAATTTGCAGGGATTAGGAGGTCTCATACCGTCATCTCAGGCAGCCGAACGTGACTGCTGACGCGGCAGCAATTAGAGGAGATCAGCAGCCCACACGCAGGAGATGTCACTGGGCTGCCATCACAGCAAGCAGAGCTCTGCCCTTCTGGCTGGGGATCCCTGACAGCAACACACGGGGGGCTTTAGCTCAGCGAGGCAAGAGGTGAGTAAGTCAACACAACTAACCTACAGGTCAAGAAAGACGGTGCGGACAGCTATAATAAAAAATTCCTTCCAAGAAAGCCCATGTCCCCAGGGTTCCCCTGTGAGGCTGGGGTCAGGCTGCAGCCCCAGAGACCTGAGGAGATCCCAACTGCCTGGCTGTTGGTGTAGCCGCCTCCGGAAAGGGATGTGCTGCCTCCAAACAGCCCAGCACCAGCACAGGTTTGGAAACGGCCACGGTAAGAGCAAGATTCCTTCCAGCCAAAGCTGTGAAAACGCTCACAGCAAGACACACGAGCTGCCCTTAACAGCTCTCAACCTAAACATCACAGATGAGGGGCAGTCGGGGGAACAGCCCCACGGCTTTGATTTAAAGATACGATAGTGGCATCACCTGCTACAAACAGATAAGTGTATGTAGTTGCAGTAGCTGGTCTGCCATGAGCTTTGGCAGCACGGGGCTCCTTACCCTCCACAGCACCAGGGGATGTCTCCTGCCATTTGGAGGGCAGCACCTCCATCCACCGCCCCACCGGGGCCAGTTTGCATGCAGAGCATTGGCAGTGAGGGGTGAGCTGCCTCTGCTCCATCGCATGCCATGGAGTAATTACTGGTGCTTGTGGAAGGTAGACTGGGGGGAGTGTGTTACAATCCCCTCAGCCCCCAGGTCTTCTGGCTTATCCAAGGTATCCATCAATATTTGCACACTCTGAATATGTGCATGCCAACATTTGTGGATGTCCCGGATGAGCTAGAAATCCATGGGATCCGGGGCATCCACAAACATTTGCATGCACGTATTCCAATGCACTGAGTGTGAGCTGTAAAGAGCTTTGGATCTCACCCACGAGCCCGTCAGCTGGATTGGGGTTAGGATCCCTGGCAGATGGCAGCTCGGCAGGCTCAGGGCAGAGCCCTCGGCACCAACACCCACCTGGCTGCTGGACAAAAGCAGGTCAGCCACGAGTAAAGAGCTCACGTAAGCAGCTCCTCGCTCTCCAAACGAGAAGATGCAGCACAGCTTTTTACCAGTTTGGTTTTTTTTCATGTGAGGGTAAAACCACGTTCAAGCCGACAGCGAAGCTCAGTGCGAGCGACCATTTCAGCTGCCCCCACAGCGGGTGGGCATCACGGAGCAGGGTCTGTGCCCATAGCTCTGTGTGAACCACACGCTGATCCAAAGACGAGGTTGATGGTAACAACTTGCATGTAGAGGTCTCATGATGCTCACAAAGTAATGGAACTATGACTCATCCCTGATTATTTGCATTGTTGTTTTATACATAATGATACCTTAATACATAAACCCGATGTGGCCTTGCTAGCAGGACCTGAGAAAAATTAGCAAAGCATTAACAAGGCTTCTTGGCATCATATTTCCCCCTAAAAGACTTTCCTGGTCCAATTTAGCAGAAAAAAAAAATAATCATTTATTTACTACTCCTCCTTCCCAGATCTTTCAGGTATTCTCTGAGCCAAAGCTGTCTTTGTTCCAGGCAAATCTGGACCAGTAAGTCACTGTGGACGAGCAGGAGGTGGGTCTTGTCCCTAAATTTTTAGGCCAAGTGACTACATCCAGCTCTGAGTCGCTTCAGCCACGCCGAGACAAGTGGTGTGTGGTCTGACTGGTGGCAGAACGTGCCTTGGCCTGTCAAGAGAAGAGGCAGAAAAAAACCCCAGAGCAGCAGCAGGAGTCGAACTGATTTCACCGGCGACAGAGGGCTTTGTTATTGCAGAGCTCAAGGTGTTCAGGGTACTGCCCACAGCTGTCATCTGCTGCAGAGGAATAAAAACTGTGCAAAACCACTGCCATTGACACGGCACCTTTAGGGGATGGCATCTATTGTGAGCTGCAGGGGACCTGCAAATGTACCATTATTGTCCACACGGTAAAGAGTTCCCTCTTTCCATTTAAACTTGCAGCCTGAAAACCCCTCATTATCGAAATTCATTCCCTCTTCTCCCCTGAAAGCATTTGCCTGGTTGAAGTGAGACACCAGCAGCTTTTAGTCTGTAATTGCTCATTGTGCTTAACGAGTATGCGAGTGCTACATAGAATGTGTGACCTGCGTGGAGCTTTATAAAAAAAAAAATGTCCCACATCCCTGTGTTAATGGGAGGTTCTGATTCTGCTCCTGCAGTCTAAAATGGGAGCTCATGGAGTCTGCTCTTTTATAATCCCGTGTTCCTTCTTGTACCATATCATTACTGCATACAGCGGGGCCAAGGTAATTCTCTCTTTAGCAAAGCTCTCTGTCCTGTTTAACATGAAACTTTACATTACCCTTTGATCCTCCACTGAAAAGAAACATGACTTTCAGCAGCCTGTAGGCTTCATTAGTTACCCACCTTATATCCTAACCTTTGGACTCTTTTAAAAAGAAATTCTTTTTTTTTTTTTAAAATTGAGAGTCACATTAATTATTATACCATTGCTCATGCCGGGTAAAGCCAACACTGGTTATAGCAGTTTGCATGACCAACTCCATCACCTGCTGACCAAGGAGACAAACGGGCTTTATTAGTAACTATAAGAGCAAGGCGTGCCATGAAAAGAGAAGCAATGAGCTGCTCCTCGCCCAGAGACGAGCGGTTGGGGGTGGGAGCAGAAGCAGAACTGCAAAAGGTTGAGTCAAAATTTTTGGCTGCTGAGGTTACTCGGTTCCTCATTTAGAAAAGGCTTTGGTCTAGCCCTAAAAAGAATCCTGGGCTGTATCACTCCCTCTGCATCCAGACTCCCCCCGAGTCTGGCTGGATGACTGTGTGTCTCTGCGAGCACCTCCTCTCCACTTGCGAAAAAACCCAAAAAACAGCGTGTGGGGGGGTGTGAATCTATACACCCTTTTACTTGGCAATCAACCCCCTGATCTCACTCATGCTCCTTTGACCTCAGACCAAGTTTCATGCATCTCTTTTCCTTTCTTAGATGGCTAATACTCTTAAAAAGAAGAAGCAGATGGCACCCGTTTGCAGATGTCAAAGGCTTCCCTCACGTGGCTTGTTTACTATTGGATTTTCAGCAGAGACTCCTGGCCCAGATAGCAAGATTTCTGTCGTAATCACCAGCTTTAAACCTGAAGCAAACATTCACTGGCTTGGTTGAGCCACAATTACATTTATATCTCTCAGTGCTTCTGATTCTTTTTCAAATTGAGTGTAGATTGAAGTACAGGAAAGGGATTAGGGATGCTTAGAGTTCAGGAAGTAGCATATTAGAAGTGGATGTTAAATAAGAGATGGGAAAAGAATAAAAAATGTAACTCCTGGGGGCAGGGGGGGAAGTTCAATCCAAGAGCAGAGCTACAGGAGGAGGAGACCCCCATTTCTCAGAACACGTGAAGTAGAGTAGGGAGCAATGCTGTGGGTGTTTGTGATGAATACTCTGATTTATACTCTGCTGCCCTTCTGCACAGCCTTTCCCACAGGAGCACCCCGAGTGGAGCAGACAGGTGTGACCCTTTGTGTCAGGGAATAAAGCAGCCGGGAAGCTGTGAGATTTGCCACTGCCTTTCCCAGAACAAGGCTCTCGGGGCTTTTCTTTCTTTGTTTCTTTTCCTGTTTTTGAACAGGGGTTTCTGAGCTTCCTGGCTGGGTGACTGCAGGCCCAGGGAAAGCACTGATCCCCCCGGGCCAGCAGGGTCCAGCAGGGGATGTCCTGGTCTCCACTTGCAGCTGGTCTGTGCTAAGAGTGAATTCACCTCAACCTGTTGACAGTTTTGTAGCACATTTGCAACATTGCACATCTTCAAGAAAAGCACTCTAAAAGGCATAAAAGCAGCCTCCTCCCTCTGCAAGGAATTAATTTTGGAAAATAAACTTAATTACAGTGCTGACACCGCCAAGTCTTTCAGACCCATTGAGCTGATGTGCTTATTCCACAAGCCCGAGGTGCCTCGTCCACCCAGCTTCATCCCATGGCAACTTCTAAAGCACAAGGAGGTTTTAGCAGATCTACAGCAGAGTAAAATCCAGAGTAGAAGTAAAATTGTGTCAAAAGTCCTAAAGAAGGTGACTGCTTGTCACAGGCAGGGATCTGGTCTGATCTGCTCCACCAGATACATTCCATTTTGTCTGTGTTGAGCTACAAACTGCACAGATGAACCACGCTGAAGCACAGTGTCAGTAAGGGACCTTCCCACACCCATTTGGGTACCTCAACAGGCTCAGGACTACCATACTTCTGTCCTGCCCTCAGCAGGTGTTGCTTCTTGGGGACAAACTGAGCTGCAAAAGCATGGGAGGGATGAAGAGTCGACGGCTTTATCGGCTGCACCAAGTGGTATCAGCTGTACGGAGCCAAAGCTGGAGAGAAGGCACACCTCCTGGGATCCCTGCGTCTTCAGCTGTACATGATAAGCACATAATAGCCCCCAAAACACAGGTGATTTCTTGCCTCACCTGCTCACAGGTGTTCTGAGTCCCTGTCTGCTTTTTCTCCCGGTGGTACCTACTGGATTTTTCCTGACGCTCACGCGCTGCGCTTGGTAACGAGCCTGGGCACGAACACATCACCTTCCTTCCTCCCAGCAGCTCTGTTCCCACTGACTTCTCCTCCATCTTCCCCCCCTCTTTGCTTCCCCCCCGCCCCGTTTCCTCTCTCCTCACACAGAGACAAACAAACCAGCCTCCCCACCCTGGTTTCTGCTGCTCTCACAACCCTTCCGCCGAGTACAGCTTCCCCACAGTCGGCCAAGACACCTGCAGAAACGGTGACAAAGCAGCTGACGGAAGGTGAGCTCAGCTTTAACTCCCCCGCTCCTCCACTCGGGGTGGAACTCGATGATCTTTCAGGTCCCTTCCAACTCTGACCATTCTATGGTTCTGGTGGGTAGGAGGCCAGTTTCAGAGAAGACCCTCAGGACTGTTATCTCCGTCTCTCAGCAGACCCTAAACCCCTTCAGATAATTTTCCACGGAAAGCAGAAGATCCCCCGTGCTAAACCATCTGGGAAAGGACAGGCGACAGAAAGGCAGCTTGAAGTTAGCAAAGGAGTGTTAAAAAGGAGACTGCGCCTCTAATCCATGTGGATTCTGTTCCGTTTGAGGCCTGTGAGATAACACCCGAATGGAGACAAAATCCGCCAGAAACGTCCTGCCTTTCCTTCCAGCCGTGTCCTGCTCCAGGTCACCTTCCCTTGGCTCTTGCGACCTCCGCTGGCTCTGCGGGACCACAAGCCCTGAAACGGGAGCAGAGGGAAGGTGGCTCCAGGGAGGGACGGGGTGNACCACAGAGAGTGAAGAGAGGGTGGGTGTGAGACCTGCACATCACCTTGGAAGCAGGTGCTTCGTTCCGCTGCAGCCCAGATGCTCATAAACCTCCCAACCTGGTGAAGCAAGAAGTGCCTTGAAGCAAGATGCTGCTTAATAAGAGATTGCTGCCACATGAGCTAATGGAAGTTGGCAGGAGGTACCCACGTCATGCTTTTGGAGACCTTCGTTCCCAGCTGCACTCATCCATGGGCAAATTAAGAAATGATGGTGAATAAGTTCTCCCAGTGTAGGTACAGCTGCCCTGCTCCGACAGCCTGGGGGCCATCAGTCATTTCATACAGGACCAAACCCAAAACTACTCTGAATGCAGACTAATGCCCGTTCTCTTCATTTACATCACTTCAGTCGCTGCTTTGGCTAGCTCAATTTTATTTAGCAGATGATAAAGATGGATTCCCCTCCTCCCTCCTCTTCCTATCCAGTTTGAGACCTTTACTGGGACACCAGTTACGTACACAAGGACAGCTGGACCTTAACAGCATAACCTCAAACACAAGCTACTCTTGGCAGCTCTGTGGCTTTCCCTTTCCATCCACCCTGCTGGGGGTCCAGCTGGGGGTCAGTCGCACCCTTGGCCATCCCTCTCTGAAAATGCTGAGCCCTGAAAAAACTCATCACTTCCACATTCTGGTTTTTTTTCTTTTTTCAGCTTGTAGCCTCTCTTCTGAAGTGTGTGTGTAGGGGGGGAAATGAAAGAAGAAAAAAAAGACTGATTCAGGTTTTGGCAGCTCTCCTCTCACAGAAGAACATTCCACACTTGCACATGAAAGGGATTTTTTAGCAAACCAGAGCAAAAAGAGTCAAACTAACAAACACAAACAATTACAAAAAAATTGCCACACTCAGTAGTTTTCCTGATGGCTGCTAGTGGCTCAGCGAGAGCTTGGTTCGTTGCCTAATCTTGAGCTCAGAAAAAGACAGTTCATCTTTAAGTTTACAGTGTTATTGGCCCAACTACAGAGGATAAGATTTCCCTTAAGTCTTTGCCCAAGGCCTAATGATGACTCCAAAAATAACAAGTCGCCTTGAGGTTGGAAATTTTGCTTCAGAGAGATTTTGTTCGCGTTCCGTAAACGATGCACAAATATTCATCCGAGTGGATGGAAAATGCTTAAAAGCGACGTAACGTAGTGAACGGGACCGATCCCGAGATGGAAATAATTTACTTAATTCTTTGCAGCGCTGCTGTCACTTCCAGCCATCTGTTGGCTGGGACGCCACTGATAATCCATTAAGCAGCTCGGGAGATGAAACCTTCTGAAAGCAGAGATCACAAAGAGTTCACTCATTTCTCTGCAGCAGAAAAAGGAAGTGGGTGGGGAGAAGGGATGAAAGGGTGAAACACGCGGCTGGTACTCCTCTGGCTTCAGGATGAAAGCCTCGCTCTAAAAAAGCCCTGGAAATTTCATACTTCCTCCACAAGAAATGGTGTGAAAGATGTGGCGCGAGCGGCAGCTGCTCCGTGAGCCCAATTATCTTCATTACGTGGTAGCTTGTAATTTTAATCCAAGAGGTTTTCTCTAGGCCTGTGGATTTGCCAAGTAGCCAGGTCGGGATGTTGAGAATCCTGTTTTTTAACAGTGGCTAGCAGAATAGTGCAGGAAAAGCAGCAGAACTGGATTCCCCATTCATCTGGGGAGTGACTTTCTCCCAAGCAATTTGGTCACGTACCGAGGTACTCGGTCTCAGCGACAGCTGTAGCAGTGTTGTCTTTTGTCCTTCAATTTTTGGGGATTTCCTATCATTCAGTATCTTTTTGCAGGCTAAAAAAGGGACATCAAGCTTGTCCTCTATGCTCTTCGCTGTCAGGTCCATCTCTGTGGCATTTTGGGTGTGCAAAAAGGCCATTTTTATGTTGTGTGTACTGTGGATGTGAAAGAACGTCTAAACTTGGTATTCAAACCATGGAAAAATTATGAAGTCAGTAAATACAGAACAGGAACTGAGAAAAATTTATGTTAGGCTGTTCCTCTGGACTGTAGATTGGAAAAGAACCTGAAAGGCTTTAACTTACCTCAAAGCGAGTACATGTTTTGTAAGGCTGGGAGAGCTTCAGTGCTGCAATAACTTCTTCAAGCATTTCAAGTTCTCACCTCTTTTCGTTAATGACATGGAAAAACACTTGAAATCTATCTAATCAAAGGCTCACCAGCAGTCACATCCCCCAGACAGCTGAGATAAGCCTGACCAAAACAGAAACCACATCTGTTAGCACTGATAGAACCTGAGCTCTGCTCCCACCGTTGACCACCACGGCTCCCCCCGGGGCTGCGGGGTCCAGCCAGGCAGAACAGCTCATGGAGAAACCTGGGATTCATTCCTTGGGGAAAAGACACACGGAGGAGTTGCTGCAGCCACGCTCAGGTTAGGAAACCAACAGCCGGACGCTGCCGGAGATTTGCATGGCAAAGTAAATGAAAAGTGTTTCTCGGGGGGTGTCAGGGCACCCCCATCGAGGGCAATCTCAGCGTTTGTCTGCGAGAGGAACCGGTGGGTAACGCTCCCCCTCCCCGTGTGCTACTGCTTTTCTCCACCAACCTTTTTTTTTTCCTCTGGTTTGCCCATTTGTGCATAAAGTGACCCGAGCTTTACGAGGCCAGAGAGCAGCAACGGGAAGGCAGATAGGCAACGGCTTTGGGGCACGGTACCTCCGGAAAAGCGAAAGCAATAGATGGTAGAAACAAGAACTTAACAGCATCTGTTCCTCGTACCCAGGCGATGAGACTCAGCGTGCAGGTCACCCTGTCCCCTGGGAAATGTCACAACTTTGAGCAATTCAAACGCCCACAGCCCACGGCAGGGACTGGGCTGGGGGCAGGGACAACCCCTGGCCCTTTCCTGAAGTCCTTTATAGCCCTAAGTAGGCTCGGGAGGCTGAAGGCATTATCTGCTCTGCAATGCCAGCTTTCAAAGCAATTTCAATCAGTTCTCTTATACTCGGTGATCCCCTAAAGTTTTGACCAAAGCAACACCAACTGCCTTTAATGAAAAACAGGGACATCTTAGTATTTTGGTGCAGCATTTTAACTTAGCTGCATTTACTGCCTACAGAAAGCCCACCAAGTCCATCACGGTCGAGGAAACGGGCAGCTGTGACATTCCTGTGTCTGCAGCCCCACCCTCAGACCAAAACCCTTACGTGTTATTCTGCCAAGAACCAGGAGAGGGTGCTGCTAAATCTGGCTATTATTTCATTTATCCAGAGAACAGCCCCGTTCTGCAAAATGCCTTTCCCTATTTCCGCTCCCCCCCCAGCCATCCCAAGCCCTTTAGTATCAGGCGCTTTTTAACTCCCGACTGGAATGGATTTGGCCGCTCTCATCAGCCAAGATGTGAGCAGAGGCACTGATGAAAAGCATCTCGCAGGTCATTATCATAAAAGTCCTAAATCGGAGCGATCAGGAGTCAGGCAGCAGAAACACAGCCCAGTTACAGAGACCCTTCGGGTGAAGGCTGCCCCACAGCTCGCCTTTAGCTGTGGCTGTGCCAAAAGGGCACTTGATGCCCTTGGACATCAGCTGCGTCGGATTCGAAACAAGAGGGACTGTCTCTGGGACAGGGAATGACCACTATCGCATAAACAGCCCTTCTGGTCTGTCATGGGACAGATATTTGGCAAAACTGGGTGACTTTGTAAGTCTTTCTGCTCTGTTTGAGGATGAAGAAAGTTATAAACAATTTATAAAAGAGGGAATATATCCCTTTTCAGCTTTGAGCCACAGTCACAGAATCACAGAACGATTTGGGACCTCTCTCTGCATCACAGACATAATTAGCTTTTAACCCAGATGCAAATGCTACCCACTTAAAATCAATCTGGATCTTCAGTAAAAATACAAGCACGTTCTGAACTGTTATCCAAACCTGAACATTCAAACCTTTTTCTCTCCCTCCTTACGGTTTTTCAAACCCTCCTTCTCCATATTTGCAACCTGAAGCAAGTGCCGTGGAAGAGATGCAACGGGAACAAAGAAATGGGAGGAGGTGAAGAGGGTACAAGAAGCATCTTCTGTTCAGGTGCAATCTGTTCAGACACGGGATCATTCGGAAGTGAAACCCACAGTTTCATTCCATCTTCCAGTCTTCCTAGAGAAAAACACACTCTGAGAGAATGTAAGCAACTGTCACAACAGGGACTAAAAGCAGAAAATGGGGTAACTATGGGATATGGAGTGAACTTGGCCCAAACTGTGTTCAAAACAAAACAACTGTCAGCACACGGATTTGGTCTATTTGTAGAATATTTTAATTTTTAGCTGAGAAACACACAACAGGGTAGAGTTTAAGGCATGCAATCAGGCATGAAACTTCTCTTGCTTGCTATTTTGTGCTCATACCTTCAGTGTGAGTTTTATGAAAAGGAGCAGATCCTATCTTTAACCTCTACCTAAAGCAACTCCGAATACCCACTCGCAGCCCGAGGTCCCACGCGAGGTTTGCAGTTGTTCCTGGAAGGCAGGATTCACTCACAGGGAAACTCTCATCTTTCTCTGCCTGTGCGATTTGTTCTACGCCACGTAGAGAAAACGTCACATATTTCACAAAGTTAAGTTTGATCAGTGATAATATCAATAGAAGCAAAACAACCTTCTCCACGTATATACAGACATCTGCTTGCACAGCTTTACCTTGATTTCTCTTTTACTGGAAAATACATCTAATGGATAGAAAAAAAAAGCTTCAATTTCTGCTCTTTGCAAGTCTAGTTGTTGGTTTTCTTCTAAAAAACAAACCAAAACCAGACACCACAAATAAGACAGCCAATGGGGCAACAAACTTTTTACCGCTGAGGCAAAAGAGCAATTCAAAGATCAAGAATTCTGAGGATTTAGGCATATTAGAAACATCGTAGGTATTGAAATAAACATCATAGGCACTGAGATGCTGCTAAAAATACATTTCCATATGAGTAATTTTCAGTTGGTAGTAGTGTAAAGCACCTTTGTGTCTACTCCTATGGGGCAAGTGCTCTGAACAAGCAAATAATACAGTACCTGATAGGGAGCGTATTGCCAAGGAACGTTGATTATAAGCAGCTACAAACGAGTATTCTCTTTTTAATGCCCTACCATTGTCCATACAGCTCCTGGTTTTATTTTTTATTATTATTATTTTTAAACGTGATAGTCAAAGACTCTTGTCCCTTACTCATTCATTCTTAAAATCAATATGATTAAAAATGAATCTACTGTGCATCCATGTGATGAATGTGGTAAGAGCTCATCCCGCATTTCTCCCATGAAGGTCCCCATCCTGCATGTTTCTGTATCACTAAGAGACAAACGGGAAGAGACAAATCCCAGCTCCTAAATGCACTTAAGCAGCCTACACCCAAGGACTTCAATGGTCTCAGAAGTTCCATCCTCTGCTGTGGTAGGTGTTAAAAGTTCATTGTTACAGTGAATTTTCAGAACAGGTAATCCTGAGATTACTAATAGTTGGCAAGTCCAGAAGGGGATGGTCCCATTTCCTAGGCCCCATCACAACAAAACGATTCACGTACGTGTTAACTTTTTTCCTATTCAGCAAAACATTGAAATACAACTTAAGCATGAGGTCAAATACCACCGAAAGTGCCTGAAGCAAGGTTGTGACTTCACCATTAAACCTTTTGAGAGCATAAAAGGAAAATAAACTCAGTGCATAAGAATTACATCTTAGACATGCATATGGAGGCACTTTGATTTCCTAAAAATGAGCAGGCCACTTAGCTCTGAGGGAAGAATCAGAACTCCCATTCCCACTCTTACATCTTACTAGGGAAGAGCCCATGGAAACAATTTCTTTACACGTTATCTGCAAGAGTGGCTCAGAGTTAAAAGAAATAATCAAGTCTACCACGTGAGTTTGTATCCTCAAAAAATACAATCTAGACTTAGTTTTAAAACACTGATAGCAAGAGTAATGAATAAAACATATCTGGCCTTTCCAACAAAACAAAAAGAACTATAAAATGATCAAAAGCTAACTGTGCATTTAGAGTTGCCAGCACATAAACAAAAGTTCAAGAAAAGCAGTGCAAAAAAAAAAAGAGAGAGTAAATAATGAATGTGAAACAGCCAGACTACACCCTGCGAAGCTTGTAAATACAGCATGTAGCTAATAGGCTTTCCCAATTTAAACTGCAATTTAGTAACACTGCTGTGAATTAATTCAAAAATACGTGAACACATGAAAAATGGTATGCCAAAATGTGCTGAAAAGCACTGACACAGTCCCTGGGCAATATGGAAGGCTCAACGGGAGCATCTTCTTTTACCTCCCTGACATTTCATCTTTGATTGCTCTGGGCAGAAATAAATTCCCCTTCCTCTCACACCTGATGTGAGAATGGCTAAACCACAACCTCAACCCCTCATTCCGCTACAGCTATCAAAAGTTACGATTAGGAAACCCTGAAATACTTCTCTGGGACAAACAAAATCAGGCCAGGTGATTTTAGTAGTAAGATCTTAGTAAAAACAAAGCCAGACTTTGTTGCTTGGTCCTTTGTCAAAGTATTCTTGCTGCACAGAGCAGGGTTGCTCAGAGGACTTACAAGAGCCCAGATGCTTCCCAATACTGGCATCAGACAGTGATGTTACAGGTAGGACATGCCCTGGTCAGGCTTCACTGAAATCAGTGTGCCCAGAGTGGGGTATTCCTAATGGCTGTTAGAAGTTTCTTCAGAGATTCCCTCTATCTGAGAGCTTTTGCTCCCAAGGGAATACAGGTCATTCCATCCTCTGAAGAAGGTGATTGTCTACTGCAAAAAAAACAGGGGGAAATTTAAGAAATACAAAAATTAAAATAATGACTAGACAACTGTTTTGATTCAACGACAAAGGCAAAGCAAAACAGATATCACCTTGAAAGAAAAGTTACATAGGAAGGGATGGAATTCTACTGAGCTTAACCCTGAAAGATGCTGTTCCTTCATGATTAAGTTTGCTGTGAATGACTCATCCACACAGTAATGTGAAATGCACTCCTCAGTAGCTTCTCCCAGCAATTCCAGATTTAAAGCTGGTCACAAACAAAAATTACAAGGCAAAAATAACCACCACTCTCTCTCCCATTTCTATCGTCACGGTGCCTCATAAAAGAAAATACAAAAATTGAAAGCCTTTTAACTTGTGAAATATGAAATGCAATTCATGTTATGGAGGAATACCTCAGCCTTTTCACTAAGAAACAGTCTTTCCATGGGTGTTTGGTTATTAGCTATCATGCAAAAACAATTAGTCATTCAAGCAATTAAGAAGGTAAGTATCTCCTAAAAAGGTTTTGAGCTTTTCAAGCCCTAAATGCAACTGCTATAAACCTAGACTGTTCCTGAGTGTAATTTAGTTATCTATTGCCCCTCCTGAAGAGATTCACTGCATCATGTGTTGTAAATTCTCGATGCTCTTTTGGCTGCAGTCTGAGCCTCTGGTGAATTCTCCTCTTGCTCCTCGGACTTCTTATGGTTTAGGAATATGTCTGACTTTAAGAAGCGGCTGTAGCTGTCGTATTTCATGAGATTGAATATCTGGTAAGAGGGGGGGAAAAAACACAAAAACAACGACCTAAGTAAAACTAGATTTTAGATGAGAAAGACAGTATATGAACTCTAATGTATTTCTGTTTTGTTAGTACCAAAGCATTACCAAAAAGCATGACATTAAAATACACTTCAAACTCTCCAAAGGGGCTGCAAATAGCCACGGTCACTGTTCCACAGTCACTGTTTTACATTAATGTCCATATTAGTGTAAGAATCAGATAATGGTTTTCACAATAGCCAACTTTGAAAACCTAATATTGAAAAGCAGGAGGTCACACCCCATGGTCACTGGGTAGGATTTTACAGCTGGTGGTCAGATAACCACAGGTATGGAGAAACAGGACATGACCTGGTCCCCTGCCACAGCAGCCTTAGCTCTGCAGAGCCACCAAAACCAAGCCAGGGTGTCCTGCTGGCAGGACAGTTGGAAGATATTCAGAGGGACAAAGCAGAGCTGAAGAAAAAGAGGTACCTTTTTAGGCACCTTCTGACTGCAGTTACTCTTGAACATTAGAATAGCTCATCATACACACAGAGCACTGGATAATTAGGAAAAGTCTGTAAATACTTTACACAAATACTGAAACTGCAAACTGAATCTAGACTGAAACAACTGTTTTAACCAATGTTCCTTAAACTTCCACCAATCCTTCTGTCCTTTTTAGATTACTACACAACCCAATGCCAAGACAGGTTTCAGGCCCGATCAGAAATGTTGTAGCTACCTCCCACAAAAAGCTGATCCAGTAGAGGTGCAATTTGCCAGTTAAAATGTGGTTTAAAGTTTATGATGGATTAAACTTGTGCCATCAGGCTTTTCACTAGTCCAAGACCTGCCATTATTCCCATAGTCAGCATGGATGCATGAAGTCAGCAAGGCGTACATCTTTTCTCTCCCCAGGCTGGAGTTTACACTCACCCCTCAACACAACTGCTTTCTCTTCTATTTATACCCATTTCAGACCAAAAAAAAAAAAAAGAAACTAGAATTCATCTGGCATTTTCTGAAAACAAAAGAAGCCTGAAATCTGTTCAGGTGTCAAGGTCAGGACTATACTTTGCTTGGTCTCAAAACAGAAGGGAAGGAAAAAAGTAAACCTCAAAACTATAATTGAGGCAAAACCAAAGCCTACATCACCCTCTGCCTATTATTTCCCTGGCGGAGCCTCCCTGAGTCACGCTTCATGACTGATTACATTTTATGGTACTCAGAGTAACTAAATTTCCAAGAGGAATTTCTGGATTCTGCCCTGCGTGTGTGGATAATCCACGTGTGGATAACTGGAGCTTTACATTTTACAGGCCTCACTTTTAACTGATAGTACAATTGGGTACAAAACAACTGTCTGTTAGGAGGAAAAATAATAATAATCTCAAACTGCTTTTTCATTTCACATCCTCAAGGAACCTGGACAAAGGCAAACACACAAAACTTGACTGTTCTTGTCTGTGTGTTTCCTGAAATATTCCCCTTGCAAATAAATTAGATGAACTATTTTACTAACTGCTGTTTGTTTATATATTTAAAGATTTAAGTTCATGTTTACAACAGTGGAAATCTTGCATTATAAGCTACATTTTGGAAGACTAAAAATCCCCAAACACCCTCTCCATGTAGACCCAAATCAACGCAGTTAAGCAAAGTCAAATTACACCTCCTGGTGTTGGCTAACTACAATACAATTACATTTATCCAACTAGCTCAAGGGAAAAAAACAAAACGTAAGGAAGACATCACCTGCTAAAACATCATTAAGTCAGTGTTAAGAACTCAGAAAGAGCCCTCTAAGATTGAAGTCTTCTGGAGTCCGGTCAACCAAATGCACAGAACAGACAGATTTTATAATCATGTGCAAAAGCAGAATCCTCGTTTTCCCTTCCCTCCTCTCATCGTCTCTATGGAGCAGGAATATTTACCCCATAATATTTTGAAACCTACAGATTTCTGTGAATCACTTTAACACTTCCATCAGCACGAAGAACTGCCTCCAAGCTATTAGTTTAAGGGCACCCCATGAGCACCAAACTGCACCCCCACAAGTAGCCCCATTAAAATCAGTGAGTCTTGGAGAATTGCAATGCTAGTTACCAGTAACGTCGTAAACCAAACTGGGGCTTTCAAGCTCTGCCTTTTTATATTTCAGACACACAGTGCCAGCAGTAGTTAACAGTGTTCTTTAGAGAACAAATTACACCACTGTTCATAACTTTATAAGGATTGAAAGCTAGAGAAGACCATAACTCTTCCTGAATGATTATCTCACAGCAATAAACAGAAGCTTCAAGCAGTGGAAACCTATAACAACCCATAAATGCTCTGCATTTGGTTTTAAAAGTTCACAGACTTTCTTCCCACACTAGTGGGATTCCTCTACCACTGGTCTAGCGTGTTTCCAGTTCAGGTATTACTAATCCCTGGCTGTTCAGGTGCCTGCTCATCTGCAAAACTTTTTAATTCCACTAGTCTCCCCAGCTTCACTCTCACAATCACCCACCCTGAACTGCAGGGCTTAGATTTACCAGAACATTTTCTTTCCCTTCCCCCAAATCAGAAGTTCATCCATGAAGAACTCTGTTCCTGCACATCGAGTTCCAGACATTTCCACTGCTAGTGACGTGGAACCTGCCTCGGAGACAGCAGAGCCTTAGCTCCTTAGACCACTTCAACTGACCCAGCCAGTGCCCAACTAACGTACTCAGTACATGACGTGAAATGGGTTAAAAACACTACTTATATCAGTGTGCTGTTTCTCCACAAAAGAGCCAAATGGAAAATACAGGTAGTCCTGAGGATTGTACAGAAATAAAAAATAGTACAGACTGCAAGCGCTGGAAAGCTGCAGATAAGAATGACTCACTTTACAGCTTCTGCTTTAAAAGCTAAGTATCAAGAAAAATAAGCTAAATATCAAGAAAATTTATCGCCAAAAGACATGCCTGCAAAACGTCACCTAATTTCTACCAGACCTCCCAAGTCCTACAAGAAAAGGCAAAACAGAGACCAACTCCTAAGTTTTGTGTGGTACAGAAGATGAGGCTTTTCAGGAAATTGCATTATATTCATATCAATATAAATACCAAAACAAAGCAGACTGAAGAATCTTAAGCTCTCAAGGAAACCAGTGGCAACTATGGAAACAAACATCAGCAATGACTCAGCGCAAGTGAATACACAGGAAAACGTATGCACAAGGTTAGTCACCTGGGTGATTCTCAACCTACTGGCAGAGGAACCCAGGAGAAAACTTCATCCAATTTTCCAGGAAAGCCCTGAACCGGAATTAGTGGAGTCTCCTAATTGGCCCTAATTAGATGGGGCTAAGAACCTGGGGTATGATGCATCCACCCTCAGAGAGGGTGCATTAATATCCCCAATATGGAAACAACCCAGCTCCGTGCCTACTTATTCAATCCATGCCACACGGTAGCAAAGGCAGATTCCCAACTTCCCTACACCAGCTTGTGCTTAGAAACCAGAGTCCATTAAAAGCAGATAAAAACTAAATAAACTCTGTTCTTGAAGGAAATAACTTTACCTGGTCCTGGAGCTTCTGAAACATGAGAGGGTGAGGTGTCTCCAGAATGGTCTCATTCAAACGGGACTGCCCTTCAACGTTGACTTGGGAGGAGGCTTTACTGGACAGGAAAGTCATGTAAATTTCTTTAGCTTTTTCTTGCATCTGCAAAAGGAAATATTTATTTACAGAATGATTTGCTGTGGGAATATTCTCCATATTTGTTAATGTTTTATTAGAGACTGCTCTGGGTCACTGTCACGGCTTAGGCTTCTCGAGATTCACATCTTAAAACCAAAACATAGTCCGAATTAAAAGAGAAAACAAGAAACAAAACAAATATGCAGAGATTACCTTATTTGTATATATTCATTTGTACTGGAGGAAGAACATCTCTGCAGGCCAACGGCACCGACATTAGTGGAAGTTACCAGTATTTGGCACTTAGGTTAAACAGCAGGTTGTGACGTTTGAATCTGAGAAACCAGTGTAAAAATGCTCAGCACCACCAACCAGGCCCTGTCTTCACTATTTAGAGACTATTTTTACTAACAGATAACCGGTACGTGCAACAAACCCAGGAGGACAAAGCACTGTGGAAACTCACTCTTACTGCAAGGCAAAACTAAGCAAAGTTAGTGCTGCTGATAAACAACTTTATCATACTACATGCTACGTTTTTACCTTGGCAGCTCACATTCAACACTGGCTACATGATTAAAAAAACCCCAACAAGTATTTTTTTTGGCTAATGGTAAAACTCTCAAGAACCTCTGGAAGCTGATAAGTAAGGGAAGGTGTGACTTGCATAAAGCAGTTTGTTATTGTTTGCCCTGATTTCAGCAATCCTGTTTCAGTGGTCTCTTGATAAATCAGTAACAGTGATAACATTTTGACCCTACCTAGCATCTTTGAGCTTCAAAGCAGTAAACAAGTGGCCATAACCCAATGCATTGAATTTCAATTCAATGCAAGCTCTACCTTCACCAGAAGATTGGATAAGAGAGAGCCAGTGGGGGAGAAGAGAGCTGAGCCAGGCAGGAGGCAAGCTCCCCTGCTGCAGTCTGAATTCTGCACGCTAAAAACTGGAAGAGGGGAGATTTAGATTAGGTATCGGGAAGAATTTTTTCACTCTGAGGGTGGTGAAACACTACCTGAGGGTGCCCAGGATGGATGCCCCATCCCTGGTGGTGTTCAAGGCCAGGCTGGATGGAGCTTTGAACAACCTGCTCTAGTGGGAGGTGTCCCTGCCCAGGGCAGGGGGGTTGGAACTAGATGGTCTTTAAGATGATCCCTTCCAACCCAAACCATTCTATGATTCTGAGAAAACAAGTCCTGTGCAGCAGCAGGCACTGCATCATCACGAGCCACAAACAGTTGTCCGTGTTCCCCACTGCACACTTAATGAGCAGCCACATCTCCAGACCAGCACCAACCAGCAGGCTGCGTCTTTGATGGGAACTGGGCTTGAAGAAGGAAGCATTTAAACTCTTGCCCACGGAGGAGTCACAGCGTTTCTTTCATGTTTTACAGCTGAGAATCAACATTTGGGGATAATTAGAAGAAAAGCTACATGTGTTTGACAATTCACAGGGCCTCAAGAGTTAACTCTCTCACTGCTGAAGGGGACACACATTTTCCAGGAGTATTCCTTTTTAATAGAGAGTATTCATTGGGCAGGTAAAACATCGCGTGTCAGGTGCACAAGGTCACAATGAAGTGTTTTATAACAATTTCTGATCTTTTCACTTTCACAGATCAGGGAGGACTCAGCCAGCTGTGTCTGTTCTAAACGAGTAATTAATCCAATTGATCAGAGGTGTGATTGCTTTAATTGGTAAAGTTAATACCCTAATGCAGACACAATAAAGGTTCCTTAAACTATTATCACATGAGTAAGCATAAGTGACTGTACTGTCAGTCCTACCTAAACAATTTTTGAACCTGCTGTCCAGTTTCAACCACATTTAAGAGAGGGGAAAAGGACCAAGAAATAATTACCCTCCTCCTGATTCAATGGAAAAGAGGGGCGAGAGAAACGAAAGGAAGTTAAAAAGCAGCACATGCACCAAGGGAAAAGCTGCAGTATATGTTTAAAAGTTATCTATTCTACTTGGAACAGCCAGCACGTAATTAGCAGCTGGCTAATCGATGCACACATAGCTTCATGTCAGTCACAACACAAGGTGCTGCTTGGCCAAGGAACAGAGGAGCAGGCTGGGCGCTGTGGAGAAAGAGCAGAGAGCAAGGCTTGAGGGGAAACACGAAACTAGAAGTACTGCAAGTTTAAAGAACATGGGGGGAACAAGAGGACTGTGTGGGAGGTTGGTGAAATGAGGAGGATCTCTGGATTTTGTGGGGAAGAACGACAAAGAAAGGAAGTGAAAGTGCTGTCGTAGGGAGAGGGGGTCACTGGAGAGACCCAGGGGACCTGACTTTATAGTAATGGGGAAACTGTTCTGCTGCACGTGGAACAACTTTTACATGACATCTATGCTCCAGGGGTAGAGCATCCGTTTAACTACAATATTTATTTATTTTTTTTTAAAGAAAGTACAGTCAAAGCTGCCAGTATGTTTATACATCCCCCAGATAATATTCAGGGAGAGCCAGGCTCAAGAGGAGCAGGCAGCGATGTTCCCTGTTCAGTGGGTGGCATTCTTGGTTCTGCATCAGCCTGAAACTAAAGCCTCAGCACGAGGGACTCTAGTCTGGAATTTAAACAACACTTAAACTGGGATCTTGTTCACAGGTGGTTAGTAAAGGATTTCTGGCACTTTTCACTTACATCTGTGTGCTTGCCCCAGCATGCGTGCCAAATTCCCATTTGGAGTATGAAGTTCTGTCTACAGAAATCCCCCTCACCATTTCAAGTGGATACAATATTCTTTCCCACTTCCTTTCCTAAGGTCAAATGCAGCTCTCAAGCATATGTGGTTCCCAAATGAGGTGAATGGAAGTCCCAGATGCTCATCAGAACAGGCTCCAGCAGTTACCAGCTGTGCAGCATTACCCATTCCTGCTTAACCACTGTCACATTCCACGTGGGAAGCGGCAGAAGAAAATCTTGAATAGGTGTACTTTGTTCTGAAATTGTTCTCTGCAAAACTTCTCGACATGGGTATTTTGGTGGGTTTTAGCAATAGCTGAAAAGAGTCCCTGTTGTTTATTACAATCTGTGATTTATTTTTAAAGCTCAGCTGCAGGAGAAGAAATGTTTAAACCTTGGGAAGCAGCACAATGGACACGTTGTTTATTTCATTAACAGTCCAAACACAACAGCAGATGACTATCTCCAGTAATATATTTAAAGTTAAATTTTACTCACTTATCCCCACCACTGCCATTTTAATAATTGTGTGTCCTAAGATGAGGACCATACGGGTGACAGCACAGCTCGCTGCTACAAGTGGACTTGACCTAAGCCCTTCCTCAGTCTTGACTAAAAATTACATTCCTATTTTAACTTCAATTGTAGAGGAATGATAAAGAAAGAATATCCTTTAAAAAAAAAAAAAAAAACAGAAATGTGTCTTGAGCTGAGGGAGGAATTTGTGTTTCCGTGCTGCAAGAAGACAGGCTGAACCCAGCCCATCTAAACCCTGCCTAGACCAGTAACGTAGCCTGCTCACTGCCTAGCTCTGCAGATCCTGAAAATCTCCCCTGCTCCCTGAAACACACCTGCATTTTGTGTTAGGAAAACAACAGGAAAACAAACACGGGCTGGTGGAGCGGTCTGGTCTGAGCTCCATTTCTGCCTTCTCCTGACTCGGCCACTAGTCTAGAGCCAACACAGCAGCCAAGAGCCTGGCTTCTTCTTGCCAGCGCTCCTTCTGCTCCCGCGATCCGGCAATCCCCGCTGCGCAGTGGGTCACATGCAAGAGGAAGGGGATGGAGGAGATGTATCTGCACAGCATCTTCCAAGACCTGCTCCAGGCAGAGCCCACGTGACTGTGGTTAGAGTTAACGACCGAACCCAATCTAATAAGCTTTGGGGAAAGGCCCGGGATATCGTCTCAGAATGGTGCTGACACGGTTAAGACGGTTTGCAACCAGCAGAAAGCAGGAGCAGGGTGAGCCTGCATCTACCTGGGAAGACCAGAAAGGACAGGAGGGAAGGGCAGCACACTCAGTGAGCCTGGTAAATTCGGAACAGCAGCCTATACAATACCAAACGCTGCTCCAGGGTGACACTGAAGGGATGACAATAGCACCAGGCACCATGGATACTTAACCCACTGACCAGGTGGTGACTGACCAAGAAAAATCTCACACTAATACTCTCACGTCACGTAATGAGAAGTTTGTCTTCTCCTTTAAAACGGTGAGGGGGGGGGGAATCCCATTCGATCTGGGTTAAATTGAAATCAGCTTCATCTGACCAAAAGTCTAAGTGTCTGTGAGCCAGTTTCTGTGGTAAACCAGTTCTAATGAGAAGCAGGTTATAAAGTTAAGTAAAAAGTTTTTTAGAGTATTTTGCTCACATTAGATAGATAGAAGTGATTTCTAAATGAGCCACTTTGAGAAGACAAATTCATGCTTCATGCTATCATAAACACTGGAAAGATTTCTATTTTTAGTGCTTTTTCTAGCTTTGTAAATTATCCAAACAAAGCCATCCATAAGCAGTAGCTATAAAAATTTACTGTAAGTCTGTGTCATTCTAAAGCACATTTATTCTAGCTGACTGTAATAGCTTTGGCAGTACTAGACTCCGGATCAACCATGCTGTGTGATGATTGGTACTGAATAATTAAGCTAAATGAAACCTGGTTAAGTCCCTGTCCATTCATTTGGCAATTCATTCAAGAATTTATTAGGTTACTATCTCTATACATCAGTTTACCATTTCCTGTACTACCATGCACAATCCCAAAATAGTTAAAAAGATGGAAATTACCTAGCAAGGGAAAATATGATTATTGTCCCGTTGCAAAACGTGGGACCTTACAGAGGGATTTCCCACTTTCATTTCCATTTGAAAAATGCAGTTTGACAGCTGTCCAAGGGGTATCAAGGAAAGGCTACACACCTCTTGGCAAGGACACTGGATGACACAAAGGAAAAACATCTGCCCTGTCCAAAACCAAGGGTTTTTCCCCCTTGGTGGACTGTGATGCTGACTTCTGCTTCACCAGTTCAGAGAGCAAATGGTTTCATGGAGTCGGGAGAGAGATCCAGAATAGCCAGATCCCCACCCCAGCATATCGAACATAGCAGCCAAGATGCTGTATGGACATTTGGGGACAAAAGAGAGGAAATGCTGTGTCACAAGATGGAGAATAATAAGATCTGCAGCGTGTGCTGAGGCAGAGTCAGGTCAGTGGGACTGATGGTACCACGCTCACCTGGACAGGAGGGGACTCCAGTGCAACCCAGTCAAACTGCAGCTGGAACTGCAGCAGAGGAGAACCCCTGGCCCCACTCCAGCTGCCAATGTGCTGCCATCACAGGGGCATCTAAAACAGTTCCCTCTTTTATCCCATCTCATTTACTTCATTTCTCTTTAGGCCTTGCATCCTACAGAAAACCAGCTCAATTTTCTGAAGACTACCTGCACACGTGGACCTTAATGAGGGCGGTAAGCAGCTAAAGACACAAAGTTGAAATAGAGCTAAATATTACAAAGTGTGCAGTCAAATCAAACATTTTCCTCTTCTTGCAATAAAATTATTATTTTTGTATTTTTGATGGATTTGTCAATACCAAAAACTAGTCGCAACTAAAACAAGCTAATTGTTTTGAGGGGAATGCTTTTTTAGCACAAAATAGAGAATATTTACAGAAAGTAGACTCCCCTCTCAAAAATATGTTTTATCAAAAATCCAGGGATTACTTCTTTTTTTTTTAAATCTACTGGGAAACAATTTCAGCTGACAATATTTGATTGAACTTAAGAGAGGAATCCTGCAGTCTGGATGCAGCTCTTGTACACCTGCACTTTATAACACCCCTAGAAGCACAGTCCCCCCACCTGATTTCACTTCCCTGATGTTTCTGACATTACTCAAAGCAAGTGTAGTCCCATTTGAAAGAGGTTTAAATGGCATTTTCCCAGATCTGCTTATTTTGGCGAGAAAAGTGCAAAAGGGGCTGTACATTTGTACTGGTTGCTTCTAAAATGCTCCCTTTGGCAACAAGAGCTGCACACGTATGGAAAACATAAAGGTAGGATTTCAAAAAAAAGGACTTATGGGATTTAGGAGCCTGACTCTCAGTGACAGTGATGCTCAGCTGGAGTTTTGAAACTACTTCATTTCATGCTTACAGAATCCTCATCTCAAAGACCAAATAAATATGGAATTTCTAAAAAAATAATAATAATCACTTTTTTTTTCTTTTCAGAAATAAGCAAACAAAACACGCTACGTATCTTAGGCCTGACTCTATAGGCTTCAAAGCCTAAATCTGAAAGTGGATCCT